>CAIGRP010107135.1:0-46585 GCA_903798385.1 Fraxinus cuspidata | reverse complement strand
GGGCCTCATTGGCCTCGCCTCAGGGTCGGCTCTGGCTCCTATCACTTTTAAAAATACACGCTTCATAAAGATGGCAAATTTATGCATTCATGTTTTATTCCTATGCAAATAAAAGGTACTTTTAAAATTATTTAAAGCTTCGATTTTCAGTTTACAATGGAGGGTGAATTGATGAAAATGTCTTTATATATTTGTTATGACATGTTTAATATATTTGTAGTTGATTTTTATGTCCCACACAAGTGTACAGATTGTAACAAGTAATAAAATGGACATATGAGTCATGATATCATTCACACGAGGACGGCTATCTAACAATTGATAAAATTATTTCCGAAAACAAATAAAATAATTATTTTTCTTTTTGTGATTTTCGATTTTAAATATACTGAAATAAAAATTATTTTTTTAATATGATGATTTTACTGTTAGGATTCATGATTTTACCATAGTTATCCCCTTATCTATATCATCAAGTTTTATACAATTGATTATGTTTATCCGATCGAATTCTTCTAATGTATTTAATTTACCCTTCTCGAGTTCTCATTGAGTCTATTTAACTAATTCAATTTCATATCTATATGTGAGTCAATCTTAGTTAAACGTACTTAAATTCTAAGAATTCATGTAACTATCACAATAACAAGTATAAGTATCTCTACGTTTTATACTAAATTAAGAATTTTTACTATGTGGTTTAAATAAATAATCCGCATCTCTACGTAATTATTGCTCACGAAATCAATGAATTAGTGGCCAATTAATCCAAGCATTAAGACTGGAAGCAAAAACAATTAACACAATTATTTTGAGATTTAAAACGTTTTAATTAAAAATAAGGTTCAAAACTAGGTTACAATTAGGGGCTCGACCCTTTGACCCACGAGCTCGGCTCATGCTCGTCACGAGCGAAGCTCATGGCTCGTTGCAACCGAGTCGAGCAGAAGCTCGACTCGTTACTCGCGGGTCGAGTTCGGCTCGGCCTGTGAGCTCATGGGCGGGCAAGTTCTTTGGCTGCCCACGAGCTGCTCGTAAAAAAATGAGCCGAGTGGGAGCCGGCTAGGGCTCGTCTTTGCCTAGCCGAGCGGCTGAGTCGACGAGTCACTCGGTTACCACCGCTAGTTACAATCATTCATCCAACTAAGTACTTAATTACACATCATAAGAGAATAAAAATACAAGAAGGAATTAAAGTATATCATCAAATTTTAAGGAAAAAGGGGAAAAATATGAAGATCTTGCACCAAGATTTTGCCTTCTTCTTGTAAAATCTTGAAACCCTAGTTTCTTGATTTATTTCTTGTTTTTTTTCCCCTCATTTTGACTTGAATAATATATATACAATGAATCCCCCAAGTCTTGACTTGAATATGTGTTGCTAATGAAATCCTATAAGTCCCCCTTTGTTGGACTATGTTGTGTATTTATAGAACAATATTAGGCGCAGTCTTTTTTTAAATTGATTTCCACCAAAGAGTTTAAGAAATAAAAGGAAACAATTTATTTTTCCAATTGTACTCCCCCTCTTATGTAACTTTATTCATTCATCTTATAATAATTGCAATTAAGTCATCTTCATTTCAAAATAATAATAGTTGACTCGAAACAAGTTTTGAAAATTGCAATTTAGTCCTCAAACTTTTCAAACGTTGAATTTAACTCCCGAACTTATGAATTTTTACCGAATGCTCCATTAGTACTTCCAATTGATCTTTTGAAATTCGGTTAATATTCAATTGATTCAAATCAACTCCAATTAAGTTCTAAATAGTCTCTTTTCACACAAATTGTATCCAAATTGAGATTTTCCTACAATTAGCATAATTTACACAAATTAAGTAGATAATCGTTCAATTTATATATAAATAAATAAGAACAGAAGCCAAGATAAGCACATAAAATGCACTCATCAATATTTTGTGAAATTTTATGAGTAGAATATAGTATCGTCCCACAAGATTGATTATCAATTCTACTTTAGTTAACTAATTTTGACAAAATGCACACAATTAAAATTCGAGTGTTTGAAACGATTCTCCTAATTAACAACCAAACTAAGCAATTTAATAATAAAGGAATGAAAGAGTCGCGAGGTAGAAATCAATTAATAAAATAGTTAGAATCCCATAATTTACTAATTAACTCTGCTCATGTTCAATTCATATTTTTATTCAATTATTGTGTTGCAGGTCATTAAACTCAAGACAATGTATTACCGTTCATCTCTCTAGAACTATTTGATCTATCCCTAAATATTAAACTTTCTACTCTCGATCAATAGTTTGATAAAAGTTATACATAAGAATTTAAGACCACCACATGAATAGGTAAGATTTAATGCTCTAACATGCAATTTTTAAAATTTATAAACTTGTAACAAATATCATGTAATTTAACTCTCGATTAACAAATATGAAAATAAATCAATCATGTCAATTCAACACAATNTGAATAGGTAAGATTTAATGCTCTAACATGCAATTTTTAAAATTTATAAACTTGTAACAAATATCATGTAATTTAACTCTCGATTAACAAATATGAAAATAAATCAATCATGTCAATTCAACACAATACATAGAAAAATATTTAAAATAATGAATTAATACATGATTAGAAGTCAATTAATTACATTGTTCGTCCTTACAAATAATCTAGTCAAGAACATGGTGAATGAATCAAAACTAGAAGAGGTTGACATACGCATCATCCTTTTATTTTAGGAACCAGTCCAACTGGGCAATTCCTCGTCACTCTTTTATTCATTATTCCTGGAACTCAGCCTATTCATGTGCAGCCTACTCGGATTAAGGAAAATCCGGTGCAGTGCTTGTAAGAAGATGAAATAAATCTGTTTAATCTCTATCTTGAATTCGAAAAAATCCAAAAATCTTCTAGCTTGAAACCTCAATAATTCATTAAAATCTCTCTTTGATTTCTTCCAAAAAAATTATTTTTTATGTTTTTTATTTAATTCCTTTGATGTTAAAAAGACCTAAAATGGATCCAAAATAGCTCTAAGCCGTCAAAACTTGTTTCATTTCCGTGTTTATGGATTCAAGCCCCTCCTCAAGTGGATTCCTTCCTTTGGTCCTCAGCCTACAGGGTATCAACAGTTGTAAGATTTCCAAAAAGAAACCAAACATTGCTCATGGGGTGGTGCATACTCGCCCTAAGGTTGGTAGGATGTCAAAAAAGTTTCACGTTCCAACAATTGGTGGATCAAGAAATTAGTGGCATGCTTGATACCGTTGATTGTAGACCTATAACGTTTGAGCTATATGTACGTAATAGATTTATATAATAATTTATATATTACATGATTTGGTCAAAAAAATTTCAATCAAATAAAAAAAAAAAAAAAAAACTTCCTCACTCTATTTTTGACACCTCATTTGTGCGTAAACCATTGTATAATATAAGGTTTTAAGTGAACCAAGTTTCCAATAGAATTATTTTAGAAATATATAAATGTAGTCCAATTGTCGTGAAAGCTCGCTTCAAGATATTCAAAACGGTGATTTCTGGGTCCAGTTTCACGTTATATTTTCTACCAAATAACCAATCCAAACGGTTTCATTCCACAACCAATATATTCACCTATGTTGTCTCTCAATCTCACCCACAAAAGATAAGATAACGGTGTTGATTTGTAGCACCACAAAGACACGAGAAAAATAATAAAAGAGGCACAAAAAGGAGACTAAAAATATAGGAGGAAGCCACCAATTTTGGAGCACAAAGCAAACTGATTTTTCTCCTACTATTGCACTCATTTTCTCTTTTAATAAGGCAGTCGTTTCTCTCTCTTTTTCATACACAAATCACACACCCTACAATTCAAAGGCAGGAGGCAATATAATTTAACATTAGGTTATCCGCCAAATAAAGGATAAATGGGTCAAGACTAAAGTCACTCAAAAGGTAAATATATATGGGCCGTGAGCAGCATTAATTTCTAAAGCTACTTCCAATAGTCCAAATTGTTTTTGAGTCGAGCTTTTGGACTTGATTGTTGATAATAATTTAATTCATCAGTCAATGCCTTTGAAATCCAATCCAACGTTTACATCATCGTCCGGGATTTATTGGGTATAAAAACCCAACATCGATTCAATTGAGTTAAGTTTGAATTCTAGAAAATTTTAAATTAATTACTTGTATTAATTAATTATTCAGAATTATTAATTAATTTGGCCCTAGTTCTTTTTTATAAATATAGAATTTTGGTTCTCAATAAAATATATTCAAGTATATTGACTTCTCTATTTTCTTCTCTTTTTCTTTCCATTTTATAACACGTTATAATCACGATAGCTTTATTTTATTTTTGTGTTAGGAGCAATTCAATAGGGAGTGTTTTAAATTATATTTTTATTAGTGAATGATCATTATAACAAGGGACATAGGGAGGGGGTAGTGCTGGGCTGCCTCAAGTCCATTTAAATCTTTGTGGTAAAAAAATATAATTTCTTTGGATTTTTTTTATGTAGCAGCCGAATAAAATTAGTTTTTTTTTTTTTACCCTCTTGGGTCCGCCTACTGATTATATATCCATATAGACCTAGTTATTATGACTATTGTATCTTTTGCAGTCTTAATTCTCTATAATATGGGACTTTGATTTTTAATAAAATATATAAAAGTCTATTGATTTTTTATTTTATTTTCTTTCTCTCTATTTTATAATATTAACCAATTTATTTTCGCTATTAAATTTCCCACTCTTTAGGTTAATACTTGAGTTATATTCATCTCTAATCTTGTATATATTGGGTCATCCAGCAGTGGGATTGGGCGCTACCCCTCTTTTAGGCCCAATAGTTATACTGACAGTTTCACCATTAGAATAAGAATTGGAATTGGGGATAGAATAAAATCCAAATAAATTGAATTGGAATTATCAATGCTGTTGACAAAAGACTAAAAGGAATTAAGTAATAATAATAATAATAATAATAATAATAATAATAATAATAATAATAATAATAAGAAATTAAGTAGTAGTAGTATACGCATAAAGTAAAGAGAAAGAAGAATGAGAAGTTGGATTTTTAGGGTTCCAATATGTGTGGATATTTTTCCTTTCTTTATCAAAATCCTTAATCGAGAGGAACACTCAAAATATGCGATAAAGGATCAAGCAGCTTTCTTTGAAGAAAAATGTATTTGGAGATTTTAATTTTACAATGGTAACTAGTCGATATGTTTGGTCCATTTAATCTAAATAAGGTCTCTATTTGAATCCTTAAATAAACCTAACGCACAATTTCATGCAAATGCTTGTAGTAGGATTGAACAATGTTAATAAATTGTAAAGTCATTAACAATGTAAAAGCATGAAGCATATATGATGAGGGGTTATATCTTGTTGAATCGACACCTCAATCTTCATATTTGATCGTCAACAAACTAAAGCCTTACTGGGTTTTCAACTTGTTTTTTTTTTTGGAAATGCAGTCTTTTTAATGTCACGATTAGGGATAATGTTACTATCTTGGGTCGCTGGACATTCATGTGTTACTAAGAGACGACGTCATCAAACATTCATCACTTCGTCGAACCTGTCTATACCTCATCAATGTCGCCTTTCTAGAAGCTGAGGCTTTACACTTTGTCTAAGGCGGACCACATGACACCATATCTTCTATTGCACATGACAAGAGGACCACTTTCATGTAGTTCACATCTGTTAAAAAGGAGAACTAAAAACCAAACAAGAAATTTGATGTCCTCGCCAATAGGCAGGTGACATGTGTCAATGAAATATTCTAGAAAAATCCTCACCAATGATAGTGACACGTGTCGGAGTAGACGAAAAGTTCCAAAATGCCTTTAGCTCTATGATATTTGTAAATAGTCCATTGTTGCACTAAAATCAAACCCCCTACCAAATTCTCGTTTATTTGATTCAGTTTTAACTTGCCTTGCTCAATTGTTAGATGGTTGATTTGTTTTAAGCAAATTGTTAAAAAAATTCCTATACATTTGGATCGTTTAAGGGTTAATTTTATTTTTCAATCATCTTCGAGCAACTGATGAGTTTTTTTCTTTTTTTGGTTGAGATTTCAAGTCTTCGAGTGGGTCCATGTTCATATAGTTCCTCGCTTATTTTAAAGTTGGGCTATATGTAGTTAAGTCTGTTGAGATCTCCACCTATTTTGACACATCTATATATATCCTTAATTTATCAATCTCATCGGGTGGAAAAACAATAGAATTAATACAGTCTAAGTAGTATATGTGCACTTGATTTAGCAGAAGCTAAAGGTTAGAATACAAAATCTTGAGTGAGCGAGCTAGGATGCCCTAAAAGGGTCACTATGGTTGCCCAATAAACACAATTATATGAACTCTACTTTGTGTATTATTGTCATGCAAGTAGTTGCATTATTCTTCTCATCTTCAGTTAATATGGGTTTGTCTTACGGTCAACAAAGTTTTAAGACCCTCAAGTATATTATTGTATAATTATTGATTCGTTGAAGAAAAAGCTTAGATATTGGTGGCTAAATCACATGGTCATTGACTCATTGTTGGATTCTACACCAATGTCAATTTGGTACATTTGGACATATTAATTTTTATTTTTAATTTTTTCAGAAAAGACTAGATAGATTTTGTAAGTTGTTCTACAAAATACTATTGAAATATCATACATATCTCACACATCATGAAAATACAAGAACAAGTTGGACTACTACGATGTTCATGAAACTTTGGATAAATATATACTCGTGTTTGATACTTTTTTAACGTTAGACCTTGAACCTAAATTTATGTACATCTTGGTTTAAAAAATTAGAAACGGGTAACTATTGTTTTAAATGGAATTATCTCAAGCTAAAAATATCCTAAGGATCATGACATTCCCACATTTTCTAATCGAGTCCTCTTTCATACCATATGTGGATCAAGTATATACCGAACAAAGAATCAGGGACTGACCCAGCACCCGCGAGGGGGCGCGGCCGCCCGTGCTGGATCCACCAGAGCCTTCAATTCCGTCGAGCCGCTGACCGAAGAAAAGAGAAAACAGAGAAGAAACGGGGAGGAAGAAGTACAGGGACTCAAGGCGAGCCTTTTTTTTTGTTTGGCCCATTTGTAATGGTCTGTGAGAGTTGGGCTTTTAAAAATATGAGGCCCAATTAAATGAAATAATTTTCATCATGCTCACATATCGCTCCAAAGTCCAAAGTCCAAACCCTTCCCTTCACTCCTTCACCTGGCGGTTTTGTTCAATTTCAGCGAAAAATATAGGTAAATTTTTTAGTAAGATTTTTCGTTCTTGTATTATTTCTTAAATTGAGGGAGGCCATGTGATAGTATCTGTGCAATATAAATGTAGCATACTTACATTCATAAGTTATTGAACTTCATTGAATCATTAAGTATTTTTTTGTGAAGAGGCCCACACCACTAAAACTCGATAGGAGGATAAGTCTTTATGCATTTTTGTGGATGTTCAAGAATAAAATCCCATTATATTTAGGGAGTTCAAAGATCAAATACCTTTTTCCCCCCCAAAGATTACTTGATTTCTTTGAGATTTTAAGCCTACTCTCAACACATAAGTGATCCTATGAACTCCAATTTACTTTGTTTTGATAGGCCAAAATGCACAATTGTTATGACTGACTGTATTTGGGAGGATAGTATTGAATTATGTTTTCATATATATAATTTTTACGTTTAAGTGCGTTTACATATATATTGAATAATTTTTAATATTATATAATTAAATATTAATAAACGACATCACTCTTATAATTGCTGATTGTCAACGGTCAACATCCGCTTGGGCGGAACTTTTGTGCTGGGTCCGTCCCTGCGAAGAATGTACCGGCATTCTACTCCACCAAATTGCATGACTAATGCTATAGCTCACATACCAATCCATAGTACTAGATAAATAATGTTGAGATGTTACTAGGCTTTTTTATCTTCATAGCACGATAAACAAATTAATATATACTCTACTTTGTGCATTATCATGCAAGTAGTTGCACTGTTCTTGGCATCTTAAGTTAATATCGATTTGACTTGAATGTTGGTGTCCCTTAAGTGTAGTTATTGTATAATTATTGTTTTGTTGAACGAAAGGCTGAAAGGCTGAGATCTTTGTGGCTAAATCACATGATCATTGTTGGATTCTACACTCGTATTAATTAATTTGGTGATATAATTATAACAGATTAGACTATCACAATGTTAGTGAAAATATGGAGATGTAACACATAAATATAGAATAATGCTATTTGCAACCGTTTACTATTATAGTTGTCCTACGTAGCATGCATGTGACGATTAATGATTTGCTGCAGGAGCGAATAAAAAAACTACCATATTAATGTATCAAATCACTAACAGCCACATGTATGTCACGTAGAGCGACTATGATAGTTAGCGACTGCAAATAACATTACTCATAAATATATACATACAAGATAATACAGAAACCTATGTAGTATTATGAATGGACATATTTATAGTTTTGTTCTGAATAGATGTATTTCTAGCTAAAGAATCATAGTATTGTGACATTTTCTAGACAGAATTCCATAAATGTATCAAATTTTCATGACCTAACATGTCTATACTAAGCTATATTTTGTCTAAGATATATTATTTATGCTGTCGAAAATCCTAATTCATGTCGATATTATGAGGACGTCTTTTCTATTTTCCTTACTATTTCTTTCATAACGCGGTGTATTCCTTGATAAGTCTCCAATCGTTAATGAGAACTGATTCAATCCGCATGCCTTAATATGAGTTGCTGATAATTGTTTGATTTTCAATTCTAATATAAATGCCATGCCATCTCCATAAATAAAGTGGTATGAATATAGTTGCGAGTAGAAAATATATTGAAAAATATGTTCATTCATAAATCATAATTAAAGAAAAAGAGAGTATCTTGTGTTATAATAGAAGAGAAGTGGCGTGATTATTCAAAAATCGAAGTCAATTTGCATTATAAAAAGAGATTAATGAAATGATTTATATGAGTCAATTAATTATCTCGTGGAATATCATTAACAAGAAAGAATTAGGGATCTCTAGCATAGAACGGTCCGTCGAATTATTCATTTTGGTATCTTATCTACCAAAAGTAATTATACTAGTGAAGAATTTTTTTTATTGGGTTTATGTAGAGATCAAACTTCTTGAGCGTTCTATTCAAAAAAATAAAATAAAATAAAATAAAAATAAAAATTGATCCTACTCATTCCAGTTGTTGTTGTAGGATATCTCATCATACACGTCATTTCTTTGTTCTTGTAGCTTAAGTGTGTAGAGTTTGAAAAGGTCAGACCTTCAATAATTGCATCATTTATGATTGAGTAATTCAGAAATGGGTATCCTGAGTTTTTCCATTTGTAAATGAAGTCGTTGACCGAAAATGTCGACAACCTCTCACAGTAGTGTGTTCCACTATGATTTAAAAAAAAAAAAATTTACTTACACATCCCACGAGTGAGAGATTGTCAACCAAACCATCCATCTCTCTCCCTTGTACATGTAGCATGATTGATTTTCCAAAACGAGAAAAAAAAAAGAAAAGAACAAATGAAATGATGAGCGTTGCTTGGAATTAAATTTGTATGTTACGTAAAAGTGAGAGAATAGATAATAGAAAAATAAGAACAATATACAAATTTACGTGAAAATTCAAGAAGGAAAAAATCACGGGATAATGAGGAAGAAGAAGAAGAAGAAGAAATTTTATTTTTTGTTTTTTTATCTTTGATTTAATTATTTTAAATTAATTGATTTTTATGTAAAAATATAAAAAAAATGATTTTTAGGGAAGAAGATGAAGTGGGGTGGAATTGAGTAGGGTGAAAAATAAAGTTTTAAAGATTTGGAATTGTGAGTGACACACATATAAAACATTTTGATTTAATTTGTAAAAATTAAAAGTTCGAGTACTGAAATTGCAATTTTTTTTCCTTTTTAATTTTGGTATTTTTTTTTTACTATTTTTAACGAAAAATTTGACGGAGGTTGACGATATGGGGTTTTCACACAAAATATTTCAAATATGGGGATTTTCTGTTATTTTCAATTGATAACGGGGTATATCGCAAATTGAAACATTTTTATGGAGATTTTCTACTATTAATCCAAACCCTAAAATATATCATATGGGTGCGACCTTTTCGATCCTAACCAAAGAGAATTTGGATCACCGTACTCTATAATTATAAAAACAAAAAATTTCTAATCTGACCTGCAAAATAAGAATCTCAAACAAATCTTTATTCTATAGGAAATTAAATGAATGCTATTTCGTCTCTTTGTTCAGTTTATTACTGTATCTATTGAAAGATCATTATCGACTGACCTTAGACAAATCATGTAAATTTTCTCCTATGTCACTCTTTTAACATGCTTTCATCACTCATATACGTACACCTTACTCAAGCCTTGATTCAGTCACTTGATTTATCTTTCTTTCTTTTTTTTTCCCTTTTCTTTGAACAAACCAACACTCGATACTATTGACCCAGGAAATTGAGTTATCTGGTCCCTGGATCAGCCGTGGGGTCGACGGTCGAACCGATGGGTCAATTCCTATTTTATGTTTTCTTAATTATTTTCAAATACTCACAAAACAATATAGCAAAATTACACTTAAAATAGTAAATCGCAAACTTTTTATACTCGAAAATTTACAAAAATATGAAGTTTGAATGAAACATTATTTTATTACTGAAAACAACATACTTGTATGAAAATAAGCACAGAGCTGAACAAATGGAGATCAAAATAAAGAAAAATAGAAAAATATAGAAGCCCTTGTAGTTGGGAAGAGGCATGCTTTGTAAAAATATATTTTTAAAATCTAAGCATAATTTTGAGTAAACAATTAGAAATAAAGATCATTAATGAACTGAGTCACCGAGTCAACAGGTGTTTGCCAGGTCAATCCGACTTTTCGTGGGTTACCCCTATTTGTTCCAAATTAAATTTTTCATTTTCATTGTTCTACTGATTTTCAATCACACATTCTTCAATAAAATAGTATTTTCCATCACATCAATAACTTTTTATTTTTCATTCTTATTTTTCTACTCATTTTTAACCACATATTTTTCAATAAAATAATATTTTCCATCATATCAATAACTTTTCCTTCTTTTTCAACCACACATTCTCCATCAATCTACTATTCCAAAATACATTTTTCAAAAATAATGTGGCTGAAACATACTCTTAATGTCTTGTGTGGTTCATTTAGAGAATCGGCACAATAAACTCACTGACTCACCGATTCCTCAAGTCAATATCGCCGATTCAGGTTGAATTTAATAACTACGTTCAATACTTTGAAACATTGTAGGTCTGATAACTATTTGTTTAAACTAACCTTGTAACATATTACAAACCTTTCTACCCCATAAAATTCTTATATGACTTCTCAATCTCATCCAAATTCACTCCAATCCTGTCCATTTCGTCCTCTTTGATTTCTTCTTTCTAGTTAAATCATTGAATTAATATACCTAAAACGATCCCTCTTTAAAATAAAACGACGTCTTCAGTGACTTCACTAATATCTCTATTTTTTTGTTGTTGACGTAAGAACCCGCATCTGCTATTCGTTAGCGGATCCGCGACCACTCCGAATGGGTGGAGGCCAAATCACTGTGAGTGCGCACTAAGTAAACCCCTCTCCATGTACAGTAGCCCGCAAACCACACATGAGAGGTAAACCGCATTGGCAAGCATGGTGTGACGAGCTCGATCAAGGAAGTGTTGGCAGGAGATTCGAATTCGTATCCTTTGATCTTTGTGTTCATCTGTTCCACCAACTCGACCACCCCCAAAGAAATTTAATATATCTATTTTTACTTCTACTTAAAAGACGTTCTACGTACTCTTTCTAAAGAGAGTAAGACTTACTTTTATTTTTTCTTTTAACTGTTAGTGCCAGAAGTAGGTGCAGTAAACCTTAACAATGTACCTTAGATATTTTTGCATTTGATATACATAAATAATGTCCTTTATGTGGTTGTTGAAATTTCTTCACTTATGTGACCACACACGTCCACCAACCAACAGGATTGTACTGTGGATTCCCTACTTACAGGATGCAAATAAGTTCATATTTGATAATCATTTGTTTTTTGTATATTTATTTTTATACAAAATATTTTGTACGTGAATTCAAAATTTTTTGTACGTGAATTCAAAATTTTTTCATACTTTTTAATCGTACGTTCTTCTAAAAATCACTATTCAAAACTCTATTGTTGTCAAATAATGATCGTCATATTATGTCTTTAAATCTAGCATACGTTTGAGAGTTTAGAATTTTTTTATTTTAGGCTTTGGGCCAAAAATTTATTGCTCGTCATTGACAACAAAAAAAACTTCAAAATATCATTATCACACTTGTTTTCACTTTGTTTTGGAGATGACAGTGTGAAACCTTATTATCATGAGAAATTACATATAAAAAGAGAATGACTGATTTACACAGCTATTGCAAAATAAAATAGTCCATGACAATTATATAACCAAATGATCATGAAAAATACTACAATGATTATCCAAATCTTGGACGATCTCATTACATACATTATCGTAAATTGAGTTATAAAAAGAGATTGAGCAAAAGATTATTTAGAAAATAAACCCATATATAATCCCATTTTCTCTACCTTTTTTGACTCTTTGCATGTTATTTTCCTCCAACATATATATATGTCAGTTTTATTTTTCCAATATTAATTTCTTACTTTCCATAAGGAATATATTACAAACCTTTTGGAAACTGTTCATGTTTGAAGAAGTTCTTCAATCATTTGCAGTGCAATCCTCTCCTCTTCTTCCATCTCGCTTCTCATGGTTGAACCTTGAAACTGCAGTACTGAGGACTTAGATGAAGAGCTAAATTCTTGATCTTGTGCAGATTTTGAATATTTCTCTTTATTCTGATCAAACACGACCCTCATTACCCATTTTGAATCTGATGATGGACCAGCACGCTTTTGCCATACTCCTATACCGGAATTCTCAACATCCAGCCTCAAACAAGTGAGAGATGGAGATGGTGCCTTGTTGCATTTTCGGAGTTTTGATCGAAGAATTTCTGATAAGGGTTTTGGGGGTATTAATTTCGTTGGTGATTTCTGATCATTACTAGTGTTTGGTTCTCCATCAGAATTTTGATGATGATGATGAGTTAATGGGAAGTTTGTCTTTGCATTTCGGCCACTCATTAAAATGGCTGCTTCATCGTATGCTCTTGCTGCTTCTTCTGCTGTGTCAAATGTGCCTAGCCACACTCTTCTTTTCCTGTCATCACACAGTATTGTAAATCTCAAATCAGCATTTTGAGAATCATGTGATTCCTCATAATTTCTATATATTTTTATATTGGCTTGTTTGGTAAAAATGAAGAAAAAGAAACTAAAATCTTTACGGGGATACTGCTCAATACTGTTCGGCGTGTAGGAGATCACCAGGAGGTACTAGTTATGCTAAATGTGGAGGTCCGGCAAAAATCTTGAAAGGATTTCTTAGGGCTACTACCTATAACTTGAAGAGTGAATCCCAACAGTGCACAACTCCTTCACCTCAGTTACATTACAGTGGATTGTATCCCTATCTACCATGAGTTAAGCCCATTTTAGCCAGGGAGACAAGTGGCTCCTGTGTATTGGCTGGATAAAACTGTTTTTTGTCCCCAAGGCTCAATAAATGCACGCCACGTGTCGCCCTGAATGCAGCACGACAAGTTTGACATGCAAAAGTTAATTTCATGGTTAGAATTGCTGCTTGGGTGTGGGTTGGGGTGAGGGAAGTTCTTATCATTTCGTGGAAGTGCATCAAGGACTCAAGGTTTAAGGTTTCTCTTCAAACCCCAATTGCCACCCCATGCCATGCCATGCCATCCCACCACCCCACCCTACCCAGTCCCCTGTGCAGCAATGCTCAAGCTCCAAATCAAGAATTCAAACGAAACTATGGGGGGAGAGAGAGAGGGAGAGGGAGAGAGAGAGAGAGATTATTACAGTAAAGGATGGCGAATTTCAGAAACCCAAGATCCCCAATGACGTTGCCTGACACCTCTGAACTTCTTTGAGGGCACCATCTCGTGTGGACAAAGAGAGCAGCAAAGTATAGAAAGATATGATTATATGAGTACCAAAAACCAACTGAATTATATTACTCGATGAGTTGATGTCGGTAAACTACTTTAAAGACTGGAAAGGAAGCTAAACAGTACCCTATTTGAGCCTTGTCTCGTGATTCTCAGTCCTCATTGTACGATCTCATTAACTCCATCATTTGACTTGTTTAAGCTTCACCACTGTTTATACAGGAAATATGTTGTTAAAATCCCCCCCCCCCCCCCACCCCCTTTAAAACCCCCCCCCCCCCCCCACCCCCGCAACCACACACGAGTATGGCGTAGTGGTAAAGTATGAGCGTTCTTTATGGAGTATCGAATGTTCGAATCTCCGCAACAGCTGGAAGGCAACATTTATGTTGGATGACAACATCTATGTTGGAAGACAGAGATCCACGGGGAGGAGAACCGCCGAATGTCCGGTCCAAATATGTATAAGCTGTGACCGCATTCAGATTAACTCGGGTGGTGAACTAGGGGGAAAGTCGCCACTTCTCAAGATTAGTCGAGCGAAACTTGAACACTTGAGTCATAAAAAATATATATATATGTTGTTAAAAAGTAAGTAAAAGTTATTGATGCGAAGAAAAATATTATTTTATTGAAAAATGTGTGATTGAAAATAAGATATATTTTGAAAGAATATGTGTCAAACAAGGTGTAAAATGAATTGTATTTGTTCACCATCATTAAAGAAAAAAAAATTAAATTTAATTTCCTCTATTGTAGACTTTAAAATAATATTTTGTACCAAACTATTTTTCACAAGTATAGTTTCTTCTTGACTCGAGTATACAAGTATTCGATAAGACAAAAATCAATATTAAATATTTTTCCTTAATTTTATCTGATATTTTTGAATTTATTTCACGAAACACCTATCTCACCAAGCACACTATCAATGCTGTGCTTTCTATGATGATATTTATAACAAGGGCCTGGTTCTTGATGGGGTCGGAAATTGATTTTTTTTCCCATGCCAATTATGTGGTACAACCTTTAGTTAGCCAACTGACGAGAAAGTGACCTCATAACTCGTTTAACTTTTAGCCCCGTTAGACCACCATTATTTCAAAACTTTTTAATTATCATAATCATTTTCAATCATATATTTAATAACACCAGTCCGAGAAAAAAATGATTGTGACATAATTTTTGCGATGAATTTTCACACTCGTAAAATGATCAAGATATTTTGTTGCTTGCTTCCTTCATTGTTGTCTACATGAGTAAACGGAAGGGTCAAGAAATCTTACACTTTTTTTTTTATTTTTACCCCGTTTGATTTTTGCTAAAAATCAAAATTTTAATATATTTTGATCCATGAAATGCGTTGTTAAAAGCAAGTTTAGAAAAAATAAGTTTTAAAAAATGAAGACCAAACATGACCTTTTCTAATAATTTATTAGGTTTTGTAACCACCAATTTAATTGAAAATTAACTAGAAAAATTGAAATCAAAATTGTTGTTACATTTCACAATTTATTTCAATTCAATGTTTACTAGAGAATTTGACATTAAAATTATTGTTACATCTTTTTAATTTATTTTTTCTAACAGTTCGAACTCTTTCAATTGTTTAAAGATTGAGCATCTAATTGGGGGGGGAGGGGGGGGGGGTAATTTTGTCATTCTACTTCTGTAAACTCCATTTTACAATTCAGGTGCCGTCAAACATGACCTCCAACCCAATTCAATAGGTCGGTCACAATCGCTAATATCATTGTTCATTAATCCCAAATTAAGTAAATTATAAACTAAGTTAAATCAAGGAACCCTAACATTCACTAAGACACGTTTAATGCATTTCGTAAATAGTTTGTTTCTACTGCATGCTTTTTATGCATGACGTAAATGAATGTAGTGACGAAAGCATATTTTACTCATAGTTACTCGACTCATATTGGACATATATCCAGCTAAGGCACTAGAAAAGAAAATTAGAAGGTCATTGACATTTTGAATAGGGTAATTATCACAGAATGTCCCTATTATTTGCACTCATTGTGCAAATCATCTCTATTGATTTGAATTTTACGTTTACACCCTCATTTCAACATTTTATTAAGGAGTTGGTCTTTTCTATCTCACCTCGTCAATTTCTTTTGTCAAATATGGGTAATTTGTGCAAACGTCCCTATCATCTGCCCTCGTTGTCCAAAAGATCTTTATCAACTATTTTCTCCATTAAAACATTGTAAAATCACTAATTTAACCTTCTATTTAAATAAACAAATACAAAAGGGAAAAAGAATATTAAAAAATAAATAATTGCATTCAGAGTTCCAATTTTTTATTAAAAATGCAAGTGAGTCTTACATAAAACAATTTAAAACATACTAAAAAAAGTAAATAAATATTCCATCTTCCCAATTAACCCCACACACCCCTAACCCATCATCTATCCTTCACCACCACCACCAAAATAATTGAAAAGAGAATTAAAAATTAAAAATAGAAAATTTTAAAAATGGTTCTTCTTTCCTATCCAATTTAGCACCGTCACCGACCACCACCACCACTACCCATTCTTCCCATCACACTGCGACACCATCTAATGATTCAACTATTTTCATTTAACCATGTTCGTGTTCCAATATTTTTTTTTATTTTTAACAAAGTTAGGAGAGCTTTTTTTAGGGATTTAGCTATTTTCAACGAATTCTTATTTCTATTTTTTTTTTGTTGCTAATTACACACACATGTTGTTTTGGCTCTATTTTTGTTTTAAGTTTATTTTGCCTCAAAGAATGATGTCTGGAGATGAGATTTCTTCTTCCTTTAGAGGGTTCATTCAAGATCTTAATTCGAACAACAATCCTAACTGTTTTAATTCAAACCCAGTTAAGAGGAAAATAATTTTTTTGGGGGGAATATATATATATATTTTTTGTCAATATGTTTTAAGTGGAACTCGTTTTCACTATTTGAAAAATCTAGGACTTTGATTGCAATAATTTATTTTTTATATTATTTTTTATTTAAAGAGGGTAACTTAGTGATTTTAAAATGCTTTAATGGAGGAAATAGAAAATAAGAACCTTTTCCGTATTGAAGGCAAACGATAGGGGAAGTTTTGCACAAATTACCCATATTTGATGGAAGGTGACGAAATGAGATGAAAATGGCCAATTCTAGTAAAAAAAATGTTGAAATGAGGGTGTATATATCAAATTTGAAACGATATGTATAATTTATGCAGTGAGTACAAACGATGGGGACGTTGTGCTAATTACCCTTTTGAATATCCCATAACCTATGACATTTAGATTTTTTTTTATTTTGCTAAGCCTAAAATAAAAGTATAGCTTTTAAGGTTAAACACATTTATAGCTTTTAAATTTACTTTGTAACTTCCTTTTACAAACAGTTTTACAAACAGGTTAATCTTTCATTGGAAGTTACTTTTTTTAGAGTTTAACTTTTGCCATTTTTAAAGCATGTTCAACATTCTTGAGAAAGTAGGTTTACTCCTTATTTAAAGTTTAAACACATCCAAACACGCTCAAGTTTTGTTCGGTCACTCTGCTTAACGCTATCGATGATGGCCATGCATTTATAGACGAGATGAGACCCCTTCTCTATTGGTAATAAATAATTAGTATCTATTGGTATGCTATTCAGACTTATTTTCGGTTTATACGAACAATTTATTTAAAGATTATCCAGGAAATCTTTGTACCTATATTTTCGTGTGTAGAAGTTAAGTCTAGAAAACGTCAGTAGCCCTAAATCTATATAGGGACGTTTTTATCCTTCTTGGGCACAAAAACTGTCCTTTAGTTTGTTACCTAATAAGGAAGAATTTCAAGGAAATATATTAGTATTTTTTATAAGCATAATACTAAGAGGGTTCAAATAACATCTTCTCAAATCTTTTCCTAAATAGAAATGAGGAGTGTCTTTCCAAGTATTAAAAGATTTGGTTATACTAAGATTAAACTAATATCCTTTATTCCAAACCGTATGTATCAATATGGAAAGTTATATAAACAAAATATACACCTAACTGAAATGGTAAGTTTGTGAGTCGGATGAACTCTAACAATTGCACGAATCATCTGACTCGACATGAACTCGTTGAGTTAACTAGTGCATCATATAAAATTTCCTTAAACTCACCAAATTACTTATTAACAAAAACTCAAATTTTTTAATTATTAAAGCCAAAAATTAATTAAAATAAATATGTTAAAAACATATTTTACCAACAAATTGGTTGAAGATATCGACAATTTTCATATAAAATCTAAAATATATGAATGAAATTGACTTAATATGATTAAAATAATTAATATATTAATGAGAATGTTCTCAGTCTTTCAATTTCAGAGCTTGAATTTCAAAGTCAACAATTCATTTCAACCACATATTTTATAGGCCTTGTGTTTTTGGTAAACAATTGCTCGGGCCTAGTCACTACGACCCCCTTTGTGAGGAGGCATCCATTCTCCCGAAGTTACTGATCTATTTTGCTGAATTTCTTAGAGATAGTTGTCTCGCACACCTAGGTATTCTTTACCTACCCACCTATGTCAATTTCGGGTACAGATACCCTTTTGTTTAAAGGTCGTTCAAGCTTTTCCTAAGAGTATGGAGTGGGTTACTTGAGCGTTGTAGCACCTGGTGCTTGAACATTGGCTCGAGACATTTTCTCTACCTCTTCTTACCCTAAAAAAACCCCTTCTTAACCTGAAAAAGCAGGGGCACCTTACGTTCTTGAACCAATAACCAACTTTTCAACCACATATTTCATTAACTTCTATTAAAATCTATTAAAATTTTAATTTTAATTTCCACCAAACATGGGTTAATTTTTCTCCATTGACGGTTGACAAATTATTTAACCCTTGTTTGACAACTTTATTTTATTATTATTATTTTGAAGAAAATGAGTTTTTCGATAGTAATTTTTGGAAGAATGTGTGGTTAAAAAGTGTTGGTATCGAAAATTGGTTTGGACGAATTTGAATTGATTATTTAAGTGGAAATCATTATTTGGTGAATGAAAGTTTAAGCCGCTTAAATACATGAATTATTGGAAAATTATGTAAAATATTATGAAATATTCTATAACCGTGTGGCTAAAATTTATGTCTTTCAGTATGAAAGATCATGATTTTTGAAGTTATTATTTTTCAATAGACGTGTCTCTTCATATATAGAGATTAATTTCAATAATTGTGTCATTTTATTAGGTTGTAGTTTGAGACAAACTTTTTCAACAACTATAGATATACCCCACATGTATTGAATTTCATTCATTCATTCATTCATCTTCATCATTGCATTATCACATAATGCACATTTACTTAAAATAATTTCTACATTTATTTTGAGTCGGGTTTCATATAAAAAGAGTTCAAAACACCGGTAAGGTTCGTTGGTCTACGTAATTTGGAGTGTTCTTATTACAGAACGTAGTCGTTGTATATTGAGAGACGAATGCCTGAAAATCGTTAGCGCTCGTGCGAACATTATCATTTTAAGGACAAAGAAATCAATTTTTGCCTCGATCAAATTCATATTCTTGCATTTATCGTTTCTTCTTCTCATATTCGATTTCGGTAAAATGAAGCTGTGTTCGATTTTATGCATGTAAAATGTTAGTGATTGGAATATATTTATACACATTATATTTGCTAATAAAAGGTAAAGAAATATTTTGGATTTACGTTAAAAATATTTTATTGTGAGAATATGCGGTTAAAAATGAGTTTGAGAAAAAAAAAGAGTTTAAAAAAATAATCACCAAACATAGACTGATAGACTTATATAGTCAATTGAAAGTTGGGACAAATTAGGGGTCTTTTTTTGGGAAATACTGTATCCATGTAGACTCAAAACCAAAATAAAAAAGCACCGTAATAAATGAAAATGTGAAGAGAAAAAAGTTTGTCTTTTATTTGTTCATCTACTAAGGTTGATTGCATATTATATATTAAAAAAGTTAAAATGATATGTGGTTTAGTATATTGCAACTTACTAATTATCCGTTTGTTGGAGGTTAAAATCAATTTTTTTAGTAAATTTTGATAAAAGTTAATGAAATATATGGTTGAAAAGTTGTGAGTTTCATAAAATATGTAGTTAAAATTAATTATTAATTTTAATTTGTACCAAACATGAATTAAATGTACTTGGTAGGTGAACCATGTCGACTAATGTAACCTTTGCACTTGCATTTCGTGGTATAAATGGTCCTCGATGGCTACATACAGCTCACAATCAAAGTGATCGATGGATGTTAAGAAGTGACTTTGGATCCTGCTATACGTACAGGGCGCCATGTACGTACGTAAAGATTTATCCAATGACTTTATAGAGATGAAACACATGCCATGTGATGATCAGTTAAGGCTGTTTCTGTTCTACCAAAAATTTTGTAAAGTGGACATTGGCTAGTGGTCCTGTCGGCAAATGTCTAAGTTCAATTTAAAACTCAAGAAAAAATTTAATTTTTTTCAAAATTTTCATGTTAAATTTATTTCTCAATAATCTGTCATTTTGTTAAGTTCTTCACGAGTTTTAATTAGATTAAAATCATCGATATAAACTGCAAATTATTTAAAATGACCGATTTGAAAAAAAATCAAATTTTGTCTCGAGTGACAGATTGAATATTTTCAAAAATGATTATTTGTTTATCAATCTTCATATATAAAAAAAAGTCTTAGAATATTTTTATATTGATAAATCACATTCATGGCAACACCTATTGTTGTTCGATCACTTGATGTGAAAAAAGATTCATTTATGTCCAATTGAAGATGGAGAAAAGGTTCTTGATTATCAAGTATCATATCTTAATGCAATTGGTGTATTAATATATTTTGCAAACGAAATTCTATCCATTCATAGAGGGTTTTAGAGAGGATTACAGTCTTTTGATGATCAAAATTTTCAATCAAGTTTTTTCAAAGAATGTGTAGACCTTTCATAGTGAGGTATTCAATTTTCAATCTAATGTGGAGATGGTGATGAAGGAAAATGAGTGCTCTTGCACGATCCTGAATGGATTCATTTTTTTCTTCCTTTTATTGTTTGTCCTAAATCTTTGGAGATAAAATGAACCTTGACATCAAGAATCCAAGGCAGGTTTTTTTGCCACATAAATCGAGTACAATAAACTCAAGTTTTGTGAGGTTCATCATTTGAATAATATTCAATCACACAAAACGTATAATTAATTTTCAGAAAATATGGTTAACTATCATATAATCATATAAAAAGTAATAAATAAATACGAATTCATAAATTACATATATTTTTCAAGATATTTGTTACTTCGAAAGCACGATTAAATATAATTATTATCGTTTTTTTAAAAAATGATATTACTATTGCTTTTTCAAGAATAATAAGTTAATATTCTTCTCCAATATTGAAATTGTAAATCGTTCTCTTCAGAAGCAAGTAACATTATTTTGGAATATTAATAATATTGTGCAACTTCAGGAACAATAATAAATTATTATTGAAAAATATTAACTCCTCATGAGCATATTTTTTAATAGAATGTTAATAATATGTGCAGAATTATCCTTCCTTATTTAGCACACATAAAGCGAGGAATACGTGAGATAAATTAAAAAAAAGACGTAATAATTGTTTCAATTAACCACTATAGAAAAAGAATTTTTAATGTAATTAATTGGGAGGCTTTAGTTTAAAATATGCAAATTTACCCTTACTTTTCTATATCGCAAAATGATTTTATTTAATGTTAGGTAATGGCTTGACCTAATAAAATAAAATTGTTGTGCATTAGAAAATTACTGCAGCACGTCTTTGTATTAAAAAAAAAAAAAAAAAAAAAGCGATTGCTATATAAAGAGAACGATTGCAGCATGTTTGGGTTGATTATTTATAGATATGGGGCAGAAAACTTTGAATAAAAGATAATTGAAATAGTCCTCAACCTTGTCTGGACTTGATTTGTACAAGATTTTTTTCTTATGATTTTGATTTTGCTTGATTTTGGAGCATGCAAGATTTCAGGTTTAGCCTCTTTTTTCATTCTATTTCCACCGTATTTATTACGACTAGTCGTAATTGAACATGCATTACATGTCATTATTATAAAAATAACATTTGAAGATGTAAGAATATAAAAAATAATTAATACATATTGTTTATGTGGAATAAACTTTTGATTTAAATGAAATAAAAATCAGTTTGTGAAAATAATTTAAATAATTGAGGAAATAAATTAGAATAGTCACTCCATTTGCCTTTTTGATCAGAACTGAACGTCCAATAAATTGTTGACCTGTGGTTGACTTCATCTTTAATATTTTGATCATAACAAGTAAGTTAATTTTATTTCTAATAAATTTAAGTATTCAAAGCTATTGTTGCAAAGTTGATCGATTGAGGGCAAAAAAGTGACTATCAAAAGACTCGAATTGAACGTTCAATAAAAATCTAGATGGAAATCAAACATTCAAGACAAATCATTCGATGTAAAGAACTTCAATAGTACTTTTGTGATTAGATGTTTGTATTCATGTGTAAAGGTACAATGCTTCAATTTTTAACAATGAATCATTAGAACTTCAACGAATAATTTTTTATGAATGAAAGATTATTTCAAAACACTTGCATAAAAAAATATTTGTTAAAAAGTAGTAAATCACTTTGTTATTAAAATTTATTACAATATCACTTAACTTGAAAAATAAAGTGAAAAATGCCCTTAAAAAGCCAACATTTTTCAAAAATTCAAGAAGGAAAAATTGTCGATGCGGACGTTTGGTTCGTCAACAGTCACTTTTTTAACTGTTTTGAATTCTGACGCACAACGGCTACCTTGGTTATTCGGTTTCGAATGCGGATGTCCAGTTGCTTGTCCGGTTACTTAGAACTTTTGACGTTTTGAACTCTGTAAATATCATTTCATTTTGCACAACACTTTGAAGAGTATATAAGTGAGATATTTTTGAGCAAAAATATATTGATCTTGTATCTTATTTATATTTATCAAATTATTTATTTTGAATTTTTTTTTCATTGAATCAACTTCTGAAAAATGTTTTTCTCATCAGATTTTTTCTCACCTAACACTTGAGTTTCATTTATTGATATTCATTAAATTATTAGTCTATTTCTCTCTTAATACTTATTTTGTTTTTATCTTTTATTAAGAGAGAAGTTTCAAATTGTAAAATCATTCATATTTAAGTTTGTAGGTTATATTGAGGTTCCGAAAAGTTCAATATTTTATGAGGATCAATGATTGTTATTTGTAAGTCATCGAAAGCGTGATAAGAGTTTGAATCGCACCATAAGTCAATCAAATTTGGTGAAATACCTTACTAGTGACCGAGAGCTCGATAACATAGGACGTAGAACATCGATTTGGATCGAACATCCACAATTACATCATTTGTTCACTCTCTTCCCTTTTATTTATCATTTTCATATTTGCACATTTTGTTTGATTGACATATTTATTCCAAACTTTTTCATATTTTGAAGTAATTTCTTTCGAAAAAGTTTTGGAAAACCAATTCACCTCCTTCTTGGTTAGCTATTCACGGGCTTTCATGATTACCATCCTTTTTTCATATTCACTTAATATGAAGTGAATATATAAATTGAAATTATTTATTATAGATAAACATTATGTTCCTCATTTACCTTTTCTATATCTTAACATACATTGAATAAATCAATTGGAACTCTAAAAATATTCATATCCTATTCCATTTTTTTTTTTTTGATGAATTTGATTTTCTATCTAATCAAGTGGAATGAATCTATCAAATGTACTTCGATTAATATTTAACATGCGTTACACACTATTCCTAAATGCTTTGGGTAATATAAAAATAATATTTGAAGATGTGAGAATATAAAAAATAATTAATACAAATTGTTAATATGGAATGAACTTTTAATTCAAATGAAATAAAAATCAGTTTGTGAAAACAATTTAAATAGTTGAGGAAATCAATTAGAATGGTCCATCCATTTACCTTTTTGATATGAATTGAACATTCAGCGACATCATTTCTTCATATCCGTTTAATATGTATTGAATATTGAAATTATTTATTATATATACGCATTTTGTCCCTCATTTACCTTTACTATATCTTAACAGTCTTTGAATAAAGTAATTGGAAGAAAACTCTAAGAATATTCATCGTTTGTTCCATTTTTTTAAATGAATTTAATTTACTATCCAATCAAATGGAATAAATATGTCAAATATACATTGATCATAATTAAATAATTGACAAAATAATTCATGATAATATTGTTCAAATGATTAAATAAATCAAATAATATTAAAAACGAAAAAGTAATGAATCTATCAAATATAGTTAAATAAATTAAATACATGTTAAAAACGCAAAGTAATTTAATGAATGAGTCATAAGTAGATTCATCATAATTAAATAGCTGACAAAATAATTCAATGATTGAAATGATTAAATAATTAAATACACATTGAAAAACAAAAAGTAGGGTATTATATTGAAATAATTAAATGCATATTGAAAAACGAAAATTAAGGTATTATTGAAATAATTAAATTATAGTAAGATTAGAATTGTCCAGAAAAATGATTTTCATTTGATGTGATATTTAATATATTATAAATTATAAGCTGTGAAATTATAGTATTTATTTTTGAACCTATGTTTATAATGATTTTTGAAAAGCACCCAAAATTAATGATATTTTTGTTAAGTTGCACTTGATTAAAAAACAAAAGGAGGAGGAGAGACGTTTCCTCTAATTCAATTTCATTTCCCAAAATTGGGCATTAGCTGAACCACCATAGCCCACTTGAAGTGATCTTTGATTTGGCAATGAGCGAGGAGTCCTTCATGCATAATACAAATTCAAACATATCTGTATTTGGAATCCTTCATTTATACTTCGACGTGGATTAGTACTCTTTATTCATCTCCTTTTGTTTGATGGATATATAATATATATTTATATATAGACATGTTGAAATTGGTATAAAATTGGTAAAGTGACTTTCGTGTTAAATTCGGTGAAATATTTAGACTTGATTCGATATTCAAATTATGAAAATAAATAGATTAACTTGGTCTAATAATCGAGTAAATCGCCGTAGTATATTTGAAATCTCAAAGTTAATTTCGAATGAATGAGAAATTGTAATACAAAATTGGAGAGAAAAGAAGAAAAAATTGACCAAAATTTTGCCTAACTCCACCGTTCACTTAACGTTCAAACGGTGAGACTGGCACTGAGCCACAGGTGATCGACATGTCTCTGCATAAAATAACACCACTGGAGCTCGAGTGGCATGCCAAAGGTAGGCTAGCGACAGAATGGGTAGCGACCCTTCATGAAAGCCGGTGAATTTTAAGGCGTATTTCTTCACTCACGACCTCTTCTCTTTTATAAATAAGACCATTGAGACATCCTTTACTTTATCCCAATGATATGCAATCATAGCATAACATAAAAGTCCATATTTCCTTAGCTAAATTCTACATAAAAATATGTTTTCATTTCATTCGAAAGGATTACAAAAGCCATATTTTTGGTCTGTTGTTCTTGTGTTTTGGAGTAATACAAACACAAGAAGGTAATCATTGTATCTTGGGAGTTGATTATCGTCATCCTTATCGACTTAAGGACAAAAAATTTAACTTTTGCCTCAACTTTGCATTCATTTCTTAGGTGTTATTTTGTCCTTTTTTCGGTATTTTAATATCCATTTTTGGGATTTTTATTACTCAAATTTCTTGTCGTTACTCTATCCAATTTTAGTAAGGTTGGTAAGTTTGATTTATTAAAGTTTACAAACAACATTCTTAAGTCGATACTCATTTGAGTGATAGCTTTATATTTGATTTCTATTCGGTTAAACTGATTCGTTTCAGTTTAATTTCTTCTACTCCTTCTCAGATCTTGAATTTTATTGGTTTATCTTCTATTTTGAGTAAACAGAAATGAATATGGTTAATAATACCGATATTTCTTCGAATGATACTTAGAATATGGGAACTTCGGAAGGAGTTGTACCTAACATGGTTCCCACCGTTATGATTCTTCCGGTTGTGGTTGCCCCTCCTACGGTTCATACAAATTCCGTTCCGCACAGAGAGAAATAGAAGAAGCTCAGTGGGGTTGATTTCAAGAGATGGAAATAGAAAATATTGTTCTATATCAAAACCCTAAACTTAGCAAAATTATTGAAAGAAGATGCTTCAACCATGCAAGAAGAGGGAAATAATAGGATATCATTGATAGTATTGGATGCTTGGAAACATTCAAACTTCTTATACAAGAATTATATACTGAATGGGTTGGACAACACACTGTATATTATGTATAGTTTTATGAAGTCTGCAAAGGAACAATGAGAATCCTTGGAGAATAAATACAAAACTGAAGACATTAGAACTAAGAAGCTCATTGTGGAAAAATTATTGGACTACAAAATGGTAGATTCAAAAAGGGTCATCAGTCGAGTACAAGAATTGCAATTTCTCCACGACAATTGCGCTGAGAACATATCTCTAAGTAAATCATTTCAAATGGCTGTAATTATTGAGAAACGTCCACATATGTAGAAGGATTTCAAGAATTATCTCAAACATAAGCGCATTGAGATGTATATTGAACAACTCATAATTTGGTTGAGAATTGAAAAAGATAATCGAAATTCGGACAAACGTGTTAGGAGTCATATACCACAAGTTAAGAATAATGAGGTAGAATCAAATGACAAGAACAAGAAGGTGAAGCATTATGTCGTATCCTCCAAGATGAATGCAAAGAAGTTCAATGGCAATTGCTATAATTGTGGAAATGCCAGACATCGCTCTATTGATTGTTGCAAACCTAAAAATCAAGCCCAAACGAATATCACCAAATCTGATACAATATCTGATGGTCTATAAGATATAAATTTGTCAGCCATTATTTCAGAATACAACAACGTTGGAAATTTCATGGAATTGTGGGTGGATAAGGGTGCTACCTGTCATATTTGTGCCGACAAATGAATGTTCACATCCTACACTCTAACCGATGATAAGGCAATGTAATTTTGAAGATGGCATAGGGCAAATAACTTAGCCTTAACAATGTTCTTCACGTGTCAGATATTCTCAAGAACTTAGTCTCGAGTTCTTTGTTAAGCAAGAATGACTTTAAATTAGTCTTTATATCTAATAAGTTTATACTTACCAAGAACAATATGCATGTAGACAATGGTTATGTAAAAGATTGACTATTCAAAATGAATATCTTTACCATTGTATTATAGAACTCAAAAAATAAAATATCTTCTTCTACTTATATTTTTGAGTCTTCTAGCTTATGGTATCATAGATTGGGACATGTAAACTTTATATCTATATCTAAATTAATGAATTTAAGTTTATTATCAAGTATGCATTTTAATACAAATGGAAAATGTTAGTTTTGTGTTGAGACTAAGTTAGCCAAAACATATTTTCATTTGGTTGAACGAAGCACAACACATTTGGAACTTATTCACACTAATATATGTGATTTAAAGTTTATTCAAATAAAAGGTGGTAAAAAGTATTTCATTACGTTTGTAGATGATTGTATAAGATATTGTTGTGTATACTTGTTGAAAAGTAAAGATGAAGTTTTGAAAGTGTTTAAACAATATAAAACTGAAGTTGAAAATCAACTTGGAAAACGAATAAAGATGATTCGTAATGATCGGGATGGAGAATATGTCGCATCGTTTGAACATTTTTGTTCAGAATCTGGATTATTTATCAAACAACAACACCATACTCACCACAATCTAACGGTGTTGTTGAACGTAAAACTGAGCATTTAAAGAAATGATGAATGCAATGTTGAGTAATTCAGGCTTACTTCAAAACTTGTAGGGGGAAGTTATACTTTCTGCAAATCATATCCTGAATAAAAATCCATACAAGAGTAAGGTTGAAACACCTTATGAGTTATGAAAATGTCAAAAACATTCCTACAAATATCTTAAAATGTGCGGGTGTTTAGCAAAATGTACAAATACCTAAACAAGTAAAAATTGGACCTAAGATAATAAATTGTGTCTTTATCGGATATGTAAACAATGGTAGTGCATATCGGTTTTTGGTTCATAAATCAGAAGTACTCAATGTACTTGTAGGTAATATCATTGAATCAAAAAATGATGCTTTCTTTGAAGATATATTTCCTTGTAAAGAGATTGAAGTAAGCTCACACAAATGAGCTCACAATACTGCAAATGAAAACCATCAAGAAGATGGTAATCATCAAATAGATGAAGAATCAAGGCAGAGTTAAAGATAAATGATTCATAAGATTTTCTAACGTACTTACTAGAAAATAACCCAAGGACATCTAACGAAGCAATATCCACTCTCAAAACTCCTTTTTGAAAAGAAACAGTTAATAATGAAATTTAATTCATTATGCATAATAATACTTGGGAATTGATTGAACTTCCTCCAGGAAACAAAACTTTAAACTGCAAGTGAATTTTAAAAAAGAAATCAAAGTCGAATGAATCAATAGACGAGTATAAGGCTAGATTAGTAGTCAATGGGTATAAACAAAAAGAAATACTAGATTTCTTCATACATACTCACATGTTACAAGGATCACGTCTATATGTGTATTGATTATAATCGTGGCATTGCATAATCTTAAAATACATCAAATAGTTATTAAGACAGCATTTCTAAATGGTGAAATAGAAGAAGAAATATATATGAAACAACCTGAAAGTTTTGATGCTCCGAAAAATAAGAAGAAGGTGTGTAAGGTTGTAAATTGTTGTATGGATAAAAATAAGCATCGAAGCAATGATATGAAAATTTTGACAAAACTATGTTGTCAAATGACTTCAAAATTAATGAATGTGACAAATATGTCTACAATAAAAACATACATAACGAATACGTGATCGTATGTCTATATGTTGATGATATGCTAATCATGAGAAATAACTCGGACATTATTACCTCAACTAAGAAAATGTTGATAAAGTATTGTGACATGAAAGATGTGGGAGTTGCTGACATAGTATTAGAGATTAAAATCTATAAGACACTTGGCGGTTTGTCATTATCTTAATCACATTATATTGAGGTTATACTTAAGAAGTTTAAAGCGTATGTCGATAAACCGGTTAAGATAGGGGCGGAGCCCAATGAGGTCCAGTGTGGGCACAGGCCCACACTGAACTTCTGAGCCGAATCCCATGGTTCAGAATTTTTTTTATTAATATGCCAACTTTCAGTCAAGAGTAAAGCCCAAAACCATTACCAATACACACTGCCCTAATGTAAATGGCTCAAGACTACTACCCAGCCCAATCCATTTAACAATCTTTTCAATGACAACATTACTATAACAAAATTGGTATAGAAACTCCTTGACCTCAAAGCCACGACACAAGCTAAGCTCCTCTTTTACGCACACAAAATCTTCCTCTACAATGTCCTTATTAAGGGCCTTAAAGCCTACCCTTTTATTCTCTCCTTGTGTACAAAAATCTACGTCAACAAACCACCTTAGTTCATGATAATTTTACCTACTCTTTTATTATTTTAGTATTTTCTGGGGCTTCGTTATCTAGGTCTGAGAAATTTGGTATTTTGCTTCATGGGCAAGCAATAATATCGGGGCTTTGGCATGGATTTGTTTGTGGGCTCGGCTTTGGTGGACATCTATATCAATTCTTCGCGGATTGGATATTCATATAAGGTGTTCGGTGGAATATCCAAACCATATACAATTCTTTGGAACACTATGATATCTGAGTTAGTGAAAAATTATTGCTATGATGAAGCCTACTCGTTTTTGTTTTCTTTTTATTTGTTATTTTGATTTGTGTAATGTTTGAAAATTTTTCTTTTTATCACATGAAAATAGCTCTTTGAATAGCTCTTGAATCACTTTTGAATTGTTCTTGAAATTTGACCTAGAAGTCGGTGAAGATTGACCTAAGCCCGAAGCCTACTCATTTCTCTTGAGTTGCTTTAGTTTCTAGTTCCAGTGCTGTCTCTGTGATTTGTGAAAGCATTCTGTGAATTGCATTGTGAATTGATTCCAATATTACTGTGTGAATTGAGCTCTGAATTACTTTGCTTTGCTTCCAGTATTTGTGATTCTGAATTGCTTCCAGTAATTGGAAGTTGTGAATTGCTCTGGGGATGAGATTAGATCACTACAACTTGGTGAACTTAATTGAGAGTATTTGACTTGATTTGACTTGATACTTGATTTGAACTTAACTTGCTTTTGCTTTTTCTTTTGCTTTTGGTATTAAGTTATTGTACAATGATATCAAAGTATGAAAACTCGTAAGGAACAAGAATAATTTATAAACTATACCATTTATAGTATTGTTGTAATATTGTTTTATATTTTTATCATCATTAAATTCATGACCAAAAATTCAAAGTTCAGGTCGACTAAATTGTGCCCACACTGAACATTGTTCTTTATTTAGTTAAAAATGGCTTGCTAAATGAAATGTAATAGACTTGGGCTCATGCATGGAAAACTTTGGCAACACTTTTTACACATAAGAAGTTTGTTGCAAGATTAATAATTTTAAGTCTATTCCTTATAATGTTCATAAATAAAATTCTTTTTGCATGATCTAAATCTTTCATTTCAAACTCAGAATTTAAAGATCTTTTAATGTTAGTATACAGCTAATATCATGCCCAATTATTAATATATCATCAACATACAACAATAAGTAAACAACAACAGCATTATCATCGTTTGTTTTAAAATATAAACAACGGACAAAAGAGCTTATGATAAAATCAATAGAAGAAACAAAAGTATCAAACATTTTATACAATTATCTAGGGGATTGGTTAAAATCATATAAATTTTTTTTAGTAAACATACATGATTAGGTTTCAATTTATTTATAAAACCAGGTAGTTGCTTCATTTAGATAATTTCATCTATGTCAACATACAAGATGGCAGTTTTAACATCCATATATTCAAGTTCCATGTTATGGGCCACTAATGCCAACATCACTCTTAATTGTAATATATTTGACAATGGGTGAAAAATCTCATTATAATCTATTTCGTGCTTCTGTGTAAACCCCTTAGCCAGAAGCCCAACCTTAAATCTTAAGAGTTATTTAGAATTACTCTATTTTACACTATTAATCAATTTGTAGTCTAACAAGGATTTATTTTAAAGGAACTAATTTCCAAGTCTAATTCTTAGTCAAGGAGTTCATTTCATCTATAATGGAAGACCGCCAGTTCTCAGATAATTGGCTACTAATTGCCTCTTCATAAGATTTTGATTCCTTAAAAGCTAGGTCTTAGTAGGACAGGACAGCCATAGAGCGATAATCCTAGAAAGTTCCCTTATTTCTCTTCTATCACTGGTGAGGTGGTAAGCATCTTAAGTTTTATGCTATTCTGCATCATGAACACTGTCCCCTTCAACTTCTAAATGGTCGGGTTCACCTTCAGAGCTTTCCTTTAGCTGGATCTTGGTCCCGCTAACCTCTCCAGGTTCGTAAGTGCTCTCAGTTGCTCTATCACTTAAATAAGTCATGTCAAACTCATTGAATGTAGCATCGCTACTAGTGATGATTTTAAAACCCTTAGAATATCTGGCCCATAAATTGAACCCTTAAATCCCATCAGGATATCCCAAAAAGCACATTTTTTTAGCTCTTGGTTCTAGCTTATCAACACTTTGAAGATAATAGGCTACACAGCAAAAAATTCTCAAGTGGGAGTAATCTAGAATCTTTCCAGACCATACCTTCTCAAGTGCCTTGCCCTCTAGTGCACTAGAGGGAGTTTTGTTAATCACATAAGACGATATATGTCATCACAACTTCCCCCATAAATTTTTGGGACCCCTAAACTAACCATCGTGCACCTAACTTTGTGCAAGAGTGTCATATTCATCCTCTTAGTGGCATCATTTTGTTGAGAGGTATAAGGCACAGTTAAGTGTCTTAGAATCCCATTTTCTTTGCAAAATTGATCAAATTGAACATTGCAAATTTCCAAACAATTATCAATTCTAGGGATCTTAATTCTCTTTGCAATTTGATTTTCTATAAGACCTGCTTCTAACAAACTGGCTCTCAGAACTATTTTCATGTTTCTCATATTTGAGTTCCAATTCTTGCTCCTTAAAGAATTAATGATTGTGTTTGATGTAAGGGGTTTCCCTACCATACTTTATGGCAGTCTTGACACCCTTATATATGCTTCAAAAGAATTGCATTGTGGGGGTACAACTACTTTGTATTCCTCGGATACCTTATCCCTTGTGTTAGTGATATCTTGTATTAGCTTATTAAATGTATCTAGTTTGTCATTAAAGTCCTTAGAGGAATGAACCCTAAAACTAAAAAATCACTCCAATAAAAACAATTTGTTTGGCAATGACTTACTAGGTAAAGTTCTTCTAACTTATCCTATAATTTTTTAGCAGAATCTAGTTTCCTACTTTCCTTAAAACTTGATCGGTTAAGTGTAAAATAATTGAAGTATACTCAAGCTCATATGCCTCGATTTTCTGGTCATTAGTCATGGTATCAAGAAATACTTGAGTGATGACTTTAGAAACCTTTTGTTGGACTAAAATATCTCTCATCACTTGTTGTCAAATGGAAAATCACTTGTTGTCAAATGGAAAAATCCATTTTTCCTTTAAAAATACCAAGTTCAGAATTGTACTGGTCATTGTTCCTTACTTAAAAAAAAAAATCGGGAAACGAAACACAAAGTTTAAAGTCGAACGGAAACTGAAAGGAAATCACAATGACCGTTAAACCAAAAAATTAGTAAAATCAGGTTTCAAGATCACTTCAAGAAAAACAAGTAACAACCCACAATTTATCGCAAATATAAGCACAGTGGGACCCAATATAGGGTAAACAATAATATCGCAGGTATAAAATGTACAATGTACCTTCTATAACAATATACTTTAAACTAGTATCAAAGTAGTGGAAACAATTATCTCAGGTTGAAAACACCCCAGTACCCAAGTTCACCGGGATTCCGTGATACTTTTGTTCTCAGGTCAGGGCACAACTTGAGCACATGTATGATAGTTACCTTTATGAAAAATTACTCCAAAATGAAAGACAAAATATATTTGCACAATATTATGTAGAAACAAGAAATTAAACCGATGTTTGGTGGCTTTTATTTGTAAAAAACTTTGTTTTGAATATTGATTTTTGGAGAATGTGTGGTTAAAAAGTAGAAAGAAGTACATGTAGAATATTTTATTATATAAATGTGTGGTTGAAAATGAAAATTAGAAATAAAGTAATATAAATTAAAGATAATCAAACGGGGGCAAATATTTATGATATTCAATACATAATACAAATTAAGAGTTAAGAAGAATGTAACCCGAGTGGTGGTTCGGAGTTTTGACCGCTAGAGCATTAATTCTTACCAAAGATTTAAAAAAAAAAAGACCAAATAGGGTCCACCTTTTGAAAGAACACTAAGGGTTGCGAGTGTTATACACCAGAGATCCAAGGTTTCACTTCAGTTTCTTAAAAGGAAAAAGAAAAAAGCTTCTTTGCAAATCGTGTTACTAGTTCCAAGATCAACACCGAGAAACACTAGATCTTGAAAAATAGACCAAGGGTTTCCACAAATTTCAAATCGAGGCAAGTTTATCATCTGAAAATTAATTTTTCAAAGAAAAAACTCGATCGAAACCCCATAACAAGTCAACATAGGCTCTGATAGCACTATTAGTCTACAAAACCGAAGAACGTAAAACGATTTCTGAAGTATACAAAATATTACAACTCAAACCCAAACCAAAAGGCATCAAGATCTCCTGAATCGAAGGCTCAAACGATTGTACTCGTATGTTTCATTATAGAGAGACTCCAAACAACCCGGGCCCTCACTCTCAAATGCATTATGAGCTACTTATATGGACCAAAACAACTCAAACTACATCCATTGTCGTCTCTTTTTTACAACAAGAATTACTCAAACTCACAATGTCACAAAGAAATTAAAAGATCATCCAACCAAAAGTTGCAGATCAAGAAGAAGACAAACAGGGTTACACGAGACTCTAAAACACGGTACACACACACACAAAAAAAAAAAAATGATAGAATGCACAAGGTTTTAGCCAAAGGAGTTATTTATGCTCAAAAAGCTAAACGTCGATCTAGGATAAGATTCAATGGTCCAAAGCAACTGAAAACTTAGCAATTCAAGTGGCATCCAAAGTTGTACTTCTTAAATGTGTTTTATCTTATTGATATTTGGTCGGGGTTGTGAGCCTTCAACTGAAGTTATTAGGCAATTATAATTTTGGTTGGGCCAAGCCTATTTCATTATTGCTTATAGTTGGAATACACCGGCATCACAGCCCAACACCATAAAATCTTGCTTCGAGCTCCATTATAAACAAAGAAAATCCAAAAGAAGATGTTCCTACGTTGTCTTCACTAAAGTCTGTCCAAATATAGAGTTTAATTTTAATTGGGATGTGTTTAGTTTTAATTTTATTGAATAAAATTTATATTAATATATTTTGAGATTTTTATTTTATTTTTTATTTTTTTTGTAAATAGTTAAGACAGTTTGAAACGATTTACAAAAAATGAAACTTAAACCAAACTATTTAGAAGCAATTTAATTCGATTCAAAATCAAAATGTTGACAACTCCATGTAGATCCAAATCAATGATTTCAAAAAGTCGATTTCGATTCGATTTTGTAGCTTGACGATTTCTTTATTCAACCCCTCTCAAAAGAGCCTTGTCTGCTTTCTGTAAACATGTCCAAACATGTTTTGTCTTAAGCATTATTCTATAAACAATAGAAAATGCTCTAAGTAAAAATAGAAAATGTCAATAATGCTATATATATGCCCAAAAAATTGAAACTCATCTCCGTTCAATAATTACATTTCTTCTATAAAAAATCCAATGCTTCAACACACAAGAGGAAAGAGATTTATATTGATTTTCAACAAAACCTATAAACGCTGTTGCATCATTGAACTGACTCAAAAGAAAATATAAACAACGTAAATACAATTCATTCAACTCAACAAGGAACAATTAGGCAATTTTGGCCAAAGACAGCTGAGGAAATGTAACTTCCTCAAAAAAAAAAGAAAAAAGGTTTCAGAAGGTTACACTTATATGGATGTGGGCCATACAAGATGGAACATATCAGAACACATTCGCTTTTTCAATCCGGAGTGTTAGAAGCGCCATACATCTTGGCAACAGGAATGATGATGATCAAAGATGCAATTAGGAGATCAGAAAATCTTGGAGTGATAAAATTATCAAATTCAAATCAAAAAATAAATACAAAGTTGTTAATTTGTTATTTGATAGTTGTTATCTGTTTTTTTGGATAATCACTAGTTATAGAATGTTGTTGAACTTATTTATTATAAATAAGAATAAATGTGTGCGGGGGCCCATCATCTATGGTCATTAGCCAACAATATTATAATCAAGTCTTTTATTCATTGTTAAAGTTCTTTTCATATTTTCTTCTTGGTATCAAAGCCATTGTAAACACTCGACAATCACAATTCTTCTCTTCCACTATCACTTTGCTATTCGTAAATATTGACAACTTCTTTACACTCATCTCTCATTAATTCTTGTCCTTCAAATACATTTCATCAAATCCAATCAAATCAGAAATAGAAAATTTTATACCAAAATTGACAAACGAGTTCAAAAACAGGTTGATCATTTCATCAATGAAGACCTTGTCCCCACCAAATACATCACATCAAATCCAAACAATACAAAAACAAAAAGGAAATTCACACCAAAATTAACAAATGAACTCATTGTCCGATGAAAGTTCTCTCATTTACGGTTGGATCATCATAATAGGCTTAGACAACACATAGAGCATGTGAAGCACTTGAAATGCTTATATACACGTGTAACATTTCTTCGCAAGAACGAAGATAAAAATCATTGCTCAATTTTTCGAACCAAATTGTGCTTGCAATCTTAGCACAATTTGCGGAAGGATGTTAGAAACGTCATACAACTTGACAATAGAAATGATGAGGATCAAATGAGCGAAAAGGAGGCCAGAAAATCTTAGAGTGATAACATTATCAAATTCAAACCGAAGGATAAATACAATGCTTTTAATTTGTTATTTGATAGTTGTTATTTATTTTTTGGATAAACATTAGTTATAGAGAATTGTTGAACTTATTTTATTATAAATAAGAATAAACATGTTTTAAGTGCTCATGACATATGGTCATCAGTAAATAATATTATAATAAAGTCTTTCATTTATTTTTAAAGTTCTTTTTATATTTTCTTCTCGGAGAGACCAAGGTAACTTTGTAAATAAACTGGACGAGTAATAAATTAAGTAAAGGATTGTGAAGTTTCAAGAAAAATAACCATGCAAACCCCTGACTTATGCGGGCAGTAACTACTAGTTTTCTGGTGTTGATCGATGCCTCCGCCGCCTCCTTTCATAATGCACCACTTGGCTTTGCCCGTTGTCGGAAGATTCGTCAACATCATCTCTGGAATGGGTTTCTCCATCGGGGGTTTCACCCCGAAGTCGTCTTGATGATCTTCTGATTTGAGCATGATTTACTGAAGTACTGGAACGAGCTGCAGTATTTCCTGGTCGGATAAATCGAACAAGGAAATATAACGTCAGCCAGCCACCATCATCAATGGTCAAAGTGCTGTTGTCCTCGATCCTCTGTTCGCTAAAGGATGAACGAAGTGTGCTAAGTAAATCTCCAAGGTCCCTCTGCCGCTCTAATCTCCACCAGTTACGGTGCCTTTCTGGGTCAGCTAATGTTGGCCTAGCAAGTGGATGGACCAATCTTGCATGCTTCCGAAGATCTGTTTAATTGCCGCTGAAATCACATGTTTCACTTGCACAACTCCTTTTGAGTTCATGAAATGACGAGCGGATTTCACAACAATACACCCATTTATTTGGCCCCGACAAAGAGGACATGCCAGCTTTGGCTTCTCTTGGATATCGACTGAATTGCCTTCCACGGGCATAGATCCCTCCACGCTTCTTTCCCCTTCCAAATCAGGGACAGTCGATTCTGATATTGTTGTGGCAGATGTCATCACAGGAGAGATTGAGATTGGTGTGTCTTCTGGTCTTTGCATAACTGGTTTAGCTTTCACCAAATGACTTACGAAACTGGTCAAAACAATTTGAGTGGCGGTAGCTTGTGTCACACATGAAAGGGCGACAGCCTTTCTCATGAGACGAACATAAAAGTAGAATTGAATTATGGGGATGTTCCATACAGACTGGACATCGGGCATCTTCCCAATCTTTCATATTCTCATCATCCTCTAAAGGGTTTTTCCGCAATGATGCTTTTGAACGACTGGAACTGCAGGGAAAAGGATATCCCCTTGACCTATCAAAGGACCCAGAACGCTCTCTCCTTACCTTAGGCATGTTCAGATACTAATACACAACAGCACAAATACAAACACACAACTCTTTCCTCTCCACAGCTGCAGAACAATTGGAAGTACCGTCAAATATAAACAAAATAGAGCCAGAAAGATATAGATGCTCCTTATAAAAACAGACAAATAAAGTACAACGGCTTAAATTTAAACTAGAATTTCCACACACAAAAATAATTTGCTTGTTAATCTAGAAAGGGCACTGAACACACACAGACTAAGAGATAAGAGACATACGAGTTCAAATTACCAAAAATTTCACAAAAATTCATCAAAGTGAAGATGGAAAATTTATCAGGTAGCCTCAATTACAAAGCTCAAAACTCAAGTTTGTCTGGTACAGATATATCTTTTGAACATCAGAAAGTTTGTTTAAACCAGTCAGTTTGATATGAAGAGTTGGTTCAAAAAGTCTGCTCGACGGTAGAGACCACATATTGAAGTATATGAGCCAACATAACCCACAATCAAGCCCAGCCTCTCTATAGATAAATACGAATCAATCCCGTACATATATTAAATTCTTTAGAAGAGCATAAACAGCTAATGTGTTGTATTAGTCTCAATAGGCACAATAGTTATTAAGTGCCATAACCCAAGGCATGATGCCTACTCTCTCGGTGTCAAAGCACCGAACATAAACCAAGACTTATAAAAACGAAAAAATAATATGTATTTATCCAAATCCAGCAAAATTTATGCAAGTTCTCTTATATGTGGGTGGGAGGGGGGCTGTCCCGGCATGCATATTTCCAGTATATCTTATTGCATTTCAGTACACTCTAGCATACATCAACATATTATCAGCAAAGTTTAATGAAAAGAATAGTGCAGAAATTTTGGAGTTTACAGAACTTCAAAATTGATTTTTTTGGGGGAAAAAAAAAACTTATTAAAATTTGGGGTAAGAGGAGGAAAGAAAGCAAGAAACATCGAATACACGAATGAAATAAGCAATTGTTTCATGGAATCCATAACTATTTAACTATTTAACAACTAATTTTAATTTTAATAGCATATTTCGTGAAATATGCTATTAAAATTAATTGTTAACTTTGATTTAGATTTCAATCAATACCAAACATGATTTTATAAAAATAAAAATAATAAAAAAAAAACTCAAAAGTTGGGGGCACGTGACCCCCCAGGACACCCCCTCCCCCAGGTCCGCTCCTGCTCTCAAGGAGCTAAAAACTCTGGGGGCACGTGACCCCCAGGACCCCGCGGGTCCGCCCCTGTACGCAGCCAAGTCCCACAAGTTGATGCCATACTAGAAAATAGACATCAGGAAAAAAATGAGTCCATTAAAGTGTACACTTCAAAATTTTCAATTCACAACAGAAGACAATCCCCTGGGATCAACATAAGCAGAGAAAGTTGACCTTGTTCCTGCCATACCGTTCCCTCTACGACTAATAACTTTTGTGCCCTCCTAATAACTACTTTCGCGTGTGTACGCATCTCATTTACAGGGGTACGAGAGGTTTTTTTTTTTTTTTTTCAAAACTACAACCCTACACAGTGACTCCATACTTCCCCTTCCTCTTAACGATCACAATCTTACTAAACATAGGATGATCCAGCAAAGTGCTGATTGGCATTTAGCCATATGCAATAATACCCAAGATCAATCATAGACTTGAAATCTTCAGCCACGATGTAGCAAACTTGCTAGTGAAGTTTGTAAAATCAAACCTTCCAATGTTCAAGTGCAACACAAAAGTGCCCAGAATAGTTAACAGCTACACAAGTTCACAAAATCCAATAGAGTAGAGTATAGCACATCCAGAGATAAATGACCTAAAAATTTCCTGCTTTCAGATTCACCAATTGAGAGGTCAGGATGAAGTTTGTGATCCTCGGTTAATCCATCATCTATCATCAACCACCATGAGATGCATCCCCTGGTATCTTCAGGGTCTACATGAGCCACTAGACTAGCTATTTCACCATGGTCCAGTTCAAATGCCAACGATAAGAAGTCTCTAGTCACTTTAATGCCGACAGTGAGGGCTTCCTCATGAAGCCACTGAATAACTTGACTAGCAACCTACAGTAGAATTTATGACAACAATAATTAAAGCAATGTCAATATAACATTAATTATAATAAGTTCAATTAGCTGAACAGAGAGGTTATGCATTTCATAAGCCCAACAAAAATGTTGATACATGTAGTTTGCCTGTCGAATTTTTATTTTAACTTTTTCCCTGGATTGGACCATACAGAGCATCCATCTGCCCAATCTCCACAATGGCCAAAACAAGAACATACCATTCTGAACTATTACTTTTTTACTTTTAATTTCTTTTTTCATTTTTCTTTTCCTTTTCCATTTCCTTTTCTTTCTTAGAAATCCTTTAGCTCGACGAAGGAAAGATCCACTTACCGTAACAAAAGTATGATAGCAGAAGCTCTGTTTCAAGATCATTCATATAAATCCTTATGTATCCAATATTAAGATATGTGAACTAATGTGACAAAATAAAAAAGGCAGCAAAAAAAAAAAAAAAATATTGAAAAAGGTGATTACAAAGATAGATAAAACAAAATGTGATCAATTAACGTTGCTTAGCGTTCCATGCATCTCCTACAAATTGAACAAGAAGCATATAGGATGACTAGTTAGTTGTGATATCAATAGCTGTATTGCATATGCGATGATACACCTTCATATAGATCACTCTGGAAAAGTTTATGATTCAAAGATTACCTGCTGGAGGAGTATTATAGGAAGATCTGCCAAGTCGCATTCATATGTGTTAATAGGACAAATGCTCTCAGGCTTTCCATTAAATAGGCCAACAACGTTGGGATTACCTTCCCCTTCCACACTAATAGATTCATCAATCACCACCACCTTAGTCCAAAACAGAGATCTTAGATTCTTCACATTGCTAGTGCCAGATGACTGAATTTGGATTCCAGCATGAAGAATCGACTGAGGAACCTTCATTGATAAAGTCCATGAAGACGTCCGCGAATGCCAAGTGGGATGAGATATCAACTGGACATATGGAGTTCTGCAAACCTTCAAGTGTGGTAATACATCGAACGAAATATTATGTCCAGATAAAGATTAAACGGGAAATTATAAAATCTAAACAGTTCTTGTGAGGAAATCTTCTTTTGTGAATGAAATGAAAAGATTTTCTCAAACAAAAATCTTAATGCCTTCTGATACATAGGATACATCAATAAGGAAATTAAGTGCATACCAGACTTTCAAGCTCTGACAGAACTTTGTTTGAGAAGATGCCGTGAGCTAGAGACATGCAGAAATGACCCAGAATATTTAAGTTGTCCTTTGACTGCTGACCAAATGTCTGACTTCTAAAAGAAGATGTGGTCTTTTCTTTTGCTTTCACAAACACATATTCGTGAAACAGTTGCTGCAAATAAATCTCGAAACTAATTCGATTTGGAAACCCCAATTTCTTCACATTATCTTTTCCTTCTCTAAATTTTGACCCAACCAATAATTCAGAAGGTACAGTTTCAGTTTTGGAAATGTTTGTGCCTGCTCCACTGACTATCTTATTATCTTGACTAGATAGCAGAAGTGAAATGGAAACAGATGCTCCTTGATTAATGCTCAAGCGTAGATAGTTTTCTTGTATCCCAGTCAGATTTACACTTAGAGATGAATTACATGCTTCGCGACTTACCAATTCAAATACCTATAAACATGAATCAAGCATACTATCAAATTATTACACAGATGCAAGCAGGGCAGAAATCTCTTGCTCATGATAGATGGAAAGAATGGATGAAATGGAAGAATTCGTAGATGTATGGATATATATATATAAGGAAAGGGCGGGGAGGAAAAAACAATTGTACCTGCTCGTCAAAGATGGCTCGATGAACCTCACGGAGGAGTGAATGTGTTTTCCTCACGCATTCATCATCATTAGCATGTTCTTTAATAGTTTCTGTGGAAGAATCTTCAGACAAGGCATGCATGTTGGTCTCACCGGATCTTCTCATATTATTATCAGAATGGGAACCAAGAAACTCAAATCGAAGAGAGCGGCATGAATTTGGGGGCATATTCACAGCCAGCATTCCAGCCGTGTCATGCTCAATAGGAATTGTAGACAAAGAAGATGGGCGAAGTGACACGGAATTATCATATAATGTATTGTAAAATAAATCAATGTAGAATCCCTCGTTACCAGAGGCAGCAGCCACCAATCGATGTCGTTTAACTTTCCAATTTTGCTGCAATCTGTTTGTTCATTTATAAACATACGAATAAAGAAGTGATATACAACAAGTATAATGCATTTTATGATCTGAGACTCAATAAATCTACAGCTTGCAGAGGCATTGACACTCACCTAATGAGAGCACCATAAAATCTCGCTTCTCTAGCTACCTGCTTTTCTAATGCTGTCGCAGATTGCTTGAAATATTTTCCTAGATGCTGCGAATCAATACTTGTAAGACCGCATACATTAGTAACATATAGCATTTAAATGCAAAGTAATAAGTCATCAACCACAAAAATATATATGATAGCTTGCCAGAAAATATATAGACTATATTTTAAATGAATAAATAAATAAATAAAAGACTAGTCACTGCCTATCAATTGTGTAGAGTAATTATTAATTATTTACAGCTAAAGGGGCAAACTCAAAACAGCAAAAGAGGAAGATAGAAGAATACCCGGAAACACTGTAGCTTGGTCGCAGTAGATACAGCCAGGTCAGACAAAAGCTCGTTTGGTAACTGCTTTGGCCTGGTCATGCCCGCAACCGTTACTGCATCATTTGCCTCTACCTATACGCAATATATCATATCAGTAAATTACGCATGTGCCTTCAATTCTTTTTATCATTCTTCTGTGTATCATATTTCCATTCTAGTGGGTGTTTGCATAGCCAACGAAAGTAAACCAGAATATTGAGCAAAAGAACATAATAAAACTTGCAAAAAGTAACTAGACCGCTGATCAAATGATGTGCTTATGTCATAGTTCATCAAGAATGCTGCAGTATAATTCAATCGGAGCCTGCGATTCCTAAAATATCACTCAGCATCACCCTAGTTGGAATGTCTGATATATAAACAAAAATTCTGTTGAGCGTCTCAGTTTTATGTATAGTATCATCGAACATTCGTGGACACGGAGTAAAAAGCCTTGACAAATGGCACTTAAGCCATAAAATTGCAGTGCTTAATGAAGACCTCAAATAAGCCATGCCTCAAGGTGTAAGCTTCAGGTGCTTTCTAGGAAAATGATCTCATCATTCTTTATTAAAGTCACTTGTTAATTATTATATTCTAGAATCCTACTGAGTTTAGGAGTCCTCGAGTCTCCATAAAGCATTTTAGTGCTTTTAATTCATAACTAATAAGATTATAGAGTTTTACCGAGCTTCTGGAGCTTTCGGTTTTCATGAAGCTATTTCAGTAACTTAAATTATCAAAGATCAAATATTCCTTTATAAAACCCGAATGCCGAATCATCCATGATCTTGGAATACTTAGAAGAGAATTCAAAGAAGAAATTTAAGATTACAAACTTAGACAATTCAGGTCCAGTTAATCTCTCTAAAGAGTTTGTATTTTAACTAAAAAGTAGTCCTTTTGCAATCCTCTTGTTGTGCGCATCAAAAAGCTTACTAAAACGTGCTTCAATGTAAGAACCCAACTAAAACGAATTCAAAATCCAAGACGAACCCAAATTTTCTCTATAATAAGATCTTTTCATAAATACCTCAAAAATAAGATAATAGACGTAAAATACAAACTAATTCTAATTGAAAGCTAAAAAAATAAAAACGAGAAATTTCTAATCAAGTTCAAATGCAAATAAGTAAAATTACTTACCGTATTGATGAGATCGATGATGACAGAGAGCTCTTGGTGAGCCAACTGCAGATTTTCCACTAGGCTCTGCCATTGCCATGATTGCTGATTGGTGGTTGTACTCTCCTTAGCAGAAGTTTTACCTTCATTCTTCTGCTTCTTACTAGGATCCTCTCTCTCCACTGCCCACCCAAAGTCTATTCTCCTAATCAAATTCAGCCTCTTCTCATCATAATCCAAATCGCTGCCATAAATACATACAAATACATTATGAAAACTATGAAGTACATAGATATACAAATATAAATGTGTATAATGAGAGTTCCTACGAAGGAAAGCGTTCGGTGCCGTTTTCTTCAATAGCATCCAGGCGTTTGATTGGGAGCTTGTCGATCGATATTTCAATATCTCCATCCATTGTTCTTATTAGAATTGCAGGGAGAATGTGAATTGGAGCCTCCTGCGGATGCCGCCGTTGGACGGAGAAGTTAGGATGGCTGGTGGTGAGTGGTGAGGTCAGGGAATTGACAGGTGATTTGTACGGAGACTAAGAGATAAGAGACATACAAGTTCAAACTACCAAAATTTCACAAAAATTCATCAAAGTGAAGATGGAAAATTTATCAGGTAGCCTCAATTACAAAGCTCAAAACTTAAGTTTGTCTGGTACAGATATATCTTTTGAACATCAGAAAGTTTGTTTAAACCAGTCAGTTTGATATGAAGAGTTGGTTCAAAAAGTCTGCTCGACGGTAGAGACCACATATTGAAGTATATGGGCCAACATAACCCACAATCAAGCCCAGCCTCTCTATAGATAAATACGAATCAATCCCGTACATATATTAAATTCTTTAGAAGAGCATAAACAGCTAATGTGTTGTATTAGTCTCAATAGGCACAATAGTTATTAAGTGCCATAACCCAAGGCATGATGCCTACTCTCTCGGTGTCAAAGCACCGAACATAAACCAAGACTTATAAAAACGAAAAAATAATATGTATTTATCCAAATCCAGCAAAATTTATGCAAGTACTCTTATATGTGGGTGGGAGGAGGGGCTGTCCCGGCATTCATATTTCCAGTATATCTTATTGCATTTAAGTACACTCCAGCATATATCAACATATTATCAGCAAAGTTTAATGAAAAGAATAGTGCAGAAATTTTGGAGTTTACAGAACTTCAAAATTGATTTTTTTGGGGAAAAAAAACCTAATTAAAATTTGGGATAAGAGGAGGATAACAAGCAAGAAACATCGAATATATGAATGAAATAAGCAATGTTTTGCAAATTACTTCTTTTTTTCTCCAAAGAATTATTACAGGTTGCAATTTATTCAATAATTTGATTATTGGAGTTATCGGGTTATTAAGGATGAATATTATGAGAAATATACAGCCCTGAGTCTTAACATAAAAGAATCGTGAGTCTAGCTGCACCCTTTTACAACAATGACAGGCACTAACATCCGAATATAAACAGCTGAACAATTCTAGATAAATAAACAAGGAAAGCGAAGAGATTTGCACAACACCGAATATTAAGGCGGCCAGGAGGAAAAAGAAAGAAAGAGAAGACTTCAAAGATGATCCAATTAACTACGTCCAAAATTCTACATAAAGCATAAACGTAACGATTAAGAAACGAAAGGAAAATAAACAGTCAGAAATGATTCGGGCTCATGAAATTTCAATTTACACTAACATACCGGCGGTAGACAACTAAAGCAAAAAGGTAAGTCTTTCCTCAATTCCCAAAAACCACATCTTTAAACAACTTTCCAGCTATAATTCAAAACTTTAAAAATAATCCAGCTCGAGGAACTAAATCTTATTACAAAACACATTTCCTCAAATTTATACAAACCCTAAACGGAACAAAATAGTCATCTAGAACTCGATTTCCAGCATAAAACAACTGCGATTCAGAACAAGCCTCCACGTAAATAAAACGATCAGATCCAAAAAAAATCCCAAATCGAGCTTTCAAATGAAAATAAAATGAATAAAAAAATTACCCGAGGCTCAACAGATCGATTGGAAAACTGAAACAGCTCTACTTTTGACCCGTTTCAACTTAGTATTCAAGTCAACTAAAGAATATACTACCGGTATAGGGCTCGGATTCGAGCGAATTAAGGAACTAGTTCGGCCAGAGAGAGAGGGAGAGATTCTCTTTGCTGGCTGCAATATTAGCTCCAATTTTAGAGAGAGAACGAGGCAAAAGTTGGCAGACAGTGATATAGCCGACTCCTAATGATTTATAGTGTAGGGTAATTATATTTTCGGCCACTGAATTTTAGTGAAATCTCAATTCAGCCATTAAATTTTATTTTATATCAATTAAGTTATTAAACTTTAATTTAGTTTTCAATTTTACCGTTTCATATTCCGTTACCCATTGTCCTCCCAATTGAAAAAAAAAAAAAAAATACAGGTGCATTTTAACAGCTATACTATCATATATATTCCTCGTGATGGTTATGCAGCAATTGAAAAACGGAAATAATAAAATAATTTCTTTATATTAAAATGCAACTTTTTATTTTTCTGTTTTCGTCGGGTATCAAATACATTACCATTAATCTGATAAAGATCAAATCCTTGATCTTGATAGAGAAGATGTAAAAGAAAATTGGAGGCATTCCATCATAGCCATTAGAGACAAGACAATCTGCTTCCCAAAATATGGTAGTTTTCCATTGCTTTTGCCTCTCTATTTTAATTTTTTTCTTTCATTCTTTATTTTGTATAGAATTCATCTTAACCAATTAAGGGCTCATTTAACATGGCTTTAAATTTTATCTATGCTTCCTGTAGAAGAGATTTTTGAGAAAACTACCTTCATTTTTATTTGAAAGCTAAATTGAAAAATCGCATTTTTATTTTATAAGTGTTTTTACTTTTAGTTGAAGTCACATTCGATTAATTTTCTCTAAAAACTCTTCTAATTAGAATAAGTATTTTTCATAAAACTAGTCAAACAAGCAGGTACAATTGTTTTTTCCTCCTCGCCCTTTCCTTATATATATATATATATCCAACAGGGGCGGAGCCAGGAAATAACGGTACGGGGGGTAAAAATTTTTAAAATTTAATGTACGAATAAAATTTATATATAGATAAAAAAATTGTAATATAACGTTAC
>CAIGRP010107116.1:0-17775 GCA_903798385.1 Fraxinus cuspidata | reverse complement strand
TGCCTCATTATTAAAGAATTTTAGGATCCACCATTCTATCTGCGTGAAATAAGCATAGCATGAAAAGAAAAGTTGTTCTTGTTGTGGTCATACCAAACCTAGATAAGTGGAACTGCGTGTTCTTGTTAGTAAGAGCGTCGTGACGTTGAAATTTTTGAAGGGTTTACAATGATTGGCTATGTTCCATAGATTGTTCACTTTGATCTGTTTGTTGATTTGATCAAGAGTGTTTTTAAACTAAATGATTGATGTTGAAGAAACATCTGTCTAGTGCAAGTCTCATGTATTTAGACAGAGTTAGTACTGTTATCTGTAAGTACTATAATTTATATAAGTTACTTGTGGGGTAGTTGATGTCAAAGGCTGTGGCTATCTTGCATTTATGATAGTCAGTTAGCCACCCTGTTGATACCCGTGGATGGCATTTTTTCTACGTGTCTAAGAGGTGATAACTGTTCATTTTTGTGTGTTGGACTTTCAGTCTTGTGGTGTGACTGACATGATTCCTGTGCCAGGTTCTACATTGCATTCATTATATTTTGGTGATTTATATATCCATCTGATATCCTCTAATATGCAGATTTTTGAAGTGGGTGATGTGGTGCTACTAGATGACACAAAAGATGTTGGTGCATCAAATCGCCGTCATCTTGCATCTTTGTATTGTGGAGCTACTTCAGGATTCGAGGTACCTTTTGATTTCAACACTATTTTTCTGGACCTCTCGTTGACTGGTGAGATACTCACCTTGGGGATCTGGAGGGTTCTTATGGATAAAATCTTATTCAGCTCCAGTATTTGTTGATCTTCCTACAATTGGCTTGATTCGGCTAGCTGTATACAATTCTGAAATGGATTACTCAATTAAGTTCGCTAATATTTGCACTCTGAGACATTGGGCAATTCAGTGTTCTTTGTTCCATTTTGTTTAAGAAACCATGTCATTATGCTTGTGCACTTTCCCTTACTCATTCTATCTAATTGATGATGTAGGATTTGCTAAGTTTCTTCTCTTTTTCCCTTTTCAGCTTATACATGGTCTTGTGGATAGAATCATGGAAGTGGCGGGAACTTCATTCGTAGCACCTGGGGATGAAACTGGGTACTACATACAGAGTTCAGATGTATGTTAACTGTGTTCACTCTGTTGAATTTGCTATGGATTGTTTAACAGATTACATACTGACTACTATTAATTTATACTGCAGGAGCCCGAGTTTCTTCCAGGCCGACAAGCGAGCATCATTTACAAAGGGAAGCAAATTGGCACTTTTGGCATTGTGCACCCACAGGTATATCAATATTTTCTGTCGTAATATGTTGGAAGAACTACACCTTTCAGTTTCGTAGTAAAATCTGATTCTCACATTTTCTGTTATTCTTGTGATTTACCGATAACTGGAAAAAATGAGTACAATTATTTCTGATATGCATTCTTCTGCCTTTTCTTTGGGCCATGGTCTCGACTAGTATTTCAATGTGTTCATGTTGATGATGACAGGTGTTAGATAACTTCGATATTCCAGACCCATGCTCCTACGTGGAAATTAACATTGAGAACTTCTTGTAGAGCGACAAATTCATATTTTCACGAGAGACATATTGCGACCATTCACAGATATTTATTACATAAATTATTGACTTATTTGTTGAACTTCCGTTCCTTTCGGCTGAGAATGCCAAGTCATAATTCATGTTACTTGATCTCTCTTAATGCCTTTTGTCCCTTCAGTGTAATGAAAATGTCGTAATGCACAAAAATGAGACAATTAATATTCAGAAAATTGCCAGCCATCAGAAAATATTAAATGAGCAGCATGTTTGAGGTGAGAATTATTATTATGTATTAACATTTTACAGATGTACAGATGCGGAAGCATGGAACAAAAAATTCCGACATCTCGGAGAAGTTTCGAAAGTACAAAATGAACAAATCGATTAAACAAAGATGAAGGAGAAACTAAACAGAAAATAGTAAATAAAGAAGTGTTAATATCTCTCTTTCAGGGGTGTGAAAACTGTTAATGACTGATGCTGACAGGAAAGCATCCTCGACACTGATTGCTGTCCAATTAACAATACATCGTTAAAAGGTGGACCCTGGTGGCTGAATCTGTTACTGTAGCAGTTCAGCATTTCACCGCATGATCTCTGGGAAGAAACCAATTGCCATGGAATATGTAGCTTTCACCCGTAAATTCATATTGCTGTATCTTGCACTTTGAATGAGTTGTACCAACCTGAGGGAAGTTTAGAAAATGAAAAATGTCAGGCAGTCACACCACTGTTGTCTAAATATTATTATGAACATCACCTAAATTCAACTCCAGAATGTATGTATGTGAACATCACCTATATCTATCTATCGTGAGATGAGTAGCAAAAAAGATCACTTGGAACTCAATAACCATCCCTAATCTGAGTGTCAGTTTACCTTCAAGTACGAATCCACAAGGGTCCCAACGAGAATGACTTCTCATTTTGAGTTTGGGCACCAAGAGGAGGGGCATGCACGGTAATTGGAAGTATCCACTCACATTTGTCTCTTCCCTCAATCAAAAGAGGATGCTCATATCTGACATTAAATCCAGAAATTATATGTTCAGAAAAAATCACAAGGAAAAAAAAAGAAAAGAAAAAAGACAGGATTGTGCAACATTAACATATCAAGTTTTAAAGAAAATACAAGACAATATCCCCATCATGAAAAATATGGTGCTTCCATCAATGAATCAATTAGATGTAATAGCACTTTATCCTACTTAAAGGCTGCTAACAAGGACCTTTTATGAACTTAGTCTTCATTTTGGTGTGATCTATTTTGTCTATTTTTTATTCTACTTCAATGTTTACACTAACATCTTAGAAACAGGAATTCTTATTTAATTAACTGCGAGTAGCAAGATCTAGTTCATGTGCTGGTAACCAGCTCACACACCCGGCAAACTTTATGCCATAAAGCTGATTTCAAGATCTAGTGATCAACTCTTATGATGATTTCATGATCTGGTAACTGGCAGTTTTGTAGCCATTTAGTAAAATTAAAGTAAATATGAAACATATCTGACTTGCAAGATCAAATTTGTTGCACAGCATCAAACTACAGAATTCTGCCATCCAACAATGATTTTAATAGTACCTTGTCCAGTCCACATTCTTTGGAGTTGTAAGAAATTCAAAACGAAGAGCCCATTGCACAGAGACATAGCGGGTAGAAAAAGTCATTGGTCCATCCATAGGAATGGAAAAGAGAAAGCTAGTCTGTACTAAATCTGCAACAACCTCATGGTAATCACTATGAACCTGCACAAATCAGGTGTAAAAAATCAGTGTTTTCCTGTTGGCCTCTTCACATTAAATTATAAATATTATTTATGGTCGATTGATCGGGCCTTTTTGAACATAGCCTTTTGCAACAAGCCTAGGTTTGTATCTTTCTAAAGTCCCACCAGCCATGTATTTCAAGGTAAACACCAATTTACAGCCCACTACTTTTTTTTCTCTTGGCAAATTCACTATTTCTCATGTTTTATTTCTCTAGTGCATTTCTTCTCCCACAGCTTGTGCCCACTTCTTATCCCAAATTGTCTCTGGTAGTGTCTTACTAATGCCAATAGATTTTAGGGTGGTAAGGAAGGTCCTATGTTGTTTAGATAATCTGTGAAAGGATAATGAGAAATAGGGTGTCATGTGCATTTTCTAGTTCCTTCTCTGACAGCAGTATGCAGATCTAAATCAGGAAAATCACGTGCTCATTTGTGTCTTAGACAGATCGAATTACTAGTTCGAACTTTATGGGTATTTGATACCATGTAGAAAACCTGTTTTCAAATGCTGTACATGGTTGTAATTTAAAAAAATAATTAAAAAAATAATTAAAAAATAATTAAAAAAAAAAAAAAATATATATATATATATATATAGAAGTTGACTTCTTTATCAATCCCTATGAATCAGGGATTAGCTATTCTAAACAGTAAATAAAAAGAAATCAGGGAACTATACATGATTTCTTCCTATATTTAGAAAACAGATCTACAGGTTTCCAACAATTGTTCATCTACCTCTCAATTTAATTAATGAATAGACTGTGCAGTTGCTATCTACAGAACATAAAGTCATCATGGTATCAGTATCACTCGCCTTAGTAATAGTAGGAGAATGCCTCCGAGAAGGATGGACAAAATGCCAACTTATAGACTCCGTCATCTCCAGAGTTATTGTCAGCTAAAAGGCAACAAGATGCCAGTCAAATCCATATTCATAGAAAAATAAACCCTATGCTAATGGTAGTTCGCAGCGATATATGATATGCAACAGTACCTCAAGGCATCTCCTAGCCCCTTCTTCATGAAAGAAGGTAAGGGTTCCACCTATCTGTGAATTATAATGAAAAAGAAATATAAGGAGGAACTAAGAGAAAGATAACAGAAAAGATCCTCATGCTACTACCAAATCACTGAAGTAGTAATTTGACTCAGAGTTCTTGGGTGAAAATCTTAGTAAAACTTCGTCATCCAGTCTGATACTATATGATCTTCCTCGAACATACCCTTCAGCTGCAGAAAATGTTGACAGCAAATTAGTTTTGAAACATCATACCTTAAGTCAAATACTGGAAGGACTGAAGGAAATATGTTCAGATTTATGAAAGAATGCAACAGCAATAAATTACATGCTCCAGATTCAGCATTTCTGGAAGCGGATGATACTCTTGTGTCATCATCTACAGAAAGGATTTTTGGATATTTTAGCTGCTGACTTGGAGACGCGGTAGGAGAAGACCTGTCTGGAGACAAAGCATCTGTTCACAAAGATAAAACTGTAAGATATAATGCCGCCTTACCAACTAAGCCACAATTACTCTCACAGATGAAAGAGTTAGAGTTTTGATGTAAGCAATAAAAGTTTTAATGTTAAAAATTAGTTTACCGCCAGTAGAATCATGTAAGACCTCAGCCACAGAAAGCTGAGGAAGTGCAAAGTTTGAAGATATGCTCGTGCGTCCTTCAAGATACACAGAACCTCTATTGGAAGACCTTTCTGCAAATGACTGCAATGATAATGAACTTCCAAAAGCTTTATGCATATCTTCCTTCAAATCATTATAGGAAGAAACAGATGAGATCTCATCCCGCGAACTTTCGTATCCTTCCTCAACTCTATCAAAAGCATCATTTACTTTAGCCTGCAAAGAATAAGAACACAGTCCAATCCATACTCGTACCTTTAGTGTTATTGTTCTAATGAGATTACTGCTGTTCCCAATTATATAGGTATTGTTATTATTTTTGGCATCGTTATCGTTGTTCACATAATTGTTGATTTACTGAAAACCAGTCAGTTCTTGTCTAACCTAACAAACATAATATATATTAATGTATACAGTTTCCCTCCCAGCATTTTTAGGAGAGGAAATTATGATGAACTTATGAATATTTAAATGATAAAAGTAGCTGCAGGCTATAGAGTTCTACCCATTCAGAATCTGCATTCATTTCTTTCCAGTACACGTCTAAGAGGATCGTTGATGAAGGAATAATTCCTGAAAAAATGATGAAGATTTAAGAGGCGGTACATTAAAAGAAACCACAAGTAATTATCTACATTTGATAAATAAACTAGAAATAAAGAAAAAGAATCACAAGTAATGTTCTGGGATCACGATATAGCAGTGGATGTTTCTCTATTAACCCTCTCACTGTCTCATTTAAATTATGTACACATGCATATATGATATATATTTACATACAGATGTGGAATATGTTTTCAAGATAAGTAAGATATACACCAAAGGTACTGCGGATATTTTCCAAAAAATTACCTAGCTATTACTATAGAATGCCGTACATACTGACCATACCGGTGACTAAATTGAAGGTCAGCTGTGCACATCTCGACCAAAACGAGTAGGCCATTAGGGATGTGAATTTGGCTTGTTTGAAATCACCGGATTTTAGCAGTAACACGCATAATCAACCATAGTGAGACCAAACTAAAGATGATGCTACACTAAACATTTTCCTTCAACAAAAGCAGTTTTGAATCCCAAGAACGTTTATGTCGCTTCAAATCAAAGACATGGGAAATGTGACTACTTTTAGACCACTCGCCAGCCAATTTCTAACCCAAAACACTTATCAAGGAGGAGAGGGGAAAAAGGAAAAAGAATAAGAATGTTATAGCAGTAACACAAACTATTAGTTTCATCCACAAACACAAGGGGACGTCAGAAAAAGTTTACCTTCATTGCAAGCTTCTTCACTCTGCAACCCATTGTTTTCCTGACTGACCCATACTTGAAATGGTATTCGAGATTCCTGCATAGTTTGAGGGATTGATGATAATCAACGTGAATTTTTTATAAAAGCATGAAAGGAATGATAATAACTAGAAGAAAGCAACACCTTTCGAATTATTTCAAAAGAAACACATTATTTGATCATATCATCTCAACATCTTCAGTATTTGGAGGATTATCTCCCAAAATGGAGACGAAGAATAAAAATAAATATGTTGTCTCCCATGGGAGTTAAAAATGAATAACGGAAAAAAAGAGTATGAAGGCACAACCAAGCATCACTTCCTTCAATGACAGGTGAAGCAAGTGACTTCAGTTAATAGAAAATAATTAAATAAAAGGAGACCATGGTTTCAAATATCGATTATAATGTCCAGATTCCCAAATTTGGAAATATCAATGGATCCTTTATCAACAAGATTTCGGAAAAATTAACTTCAGCAGAAACAAAGTGGCTAGACGTGGAGTTTTAGAGGAACCAAGAGAAACACTAATTTAGCATTCATAAAAAGTCAAAAATGATTATAAAAAAACATACCAGCTCAGAAAGATCTCGTATTGACCCCCCATGAGAGGGTCCATTTTCCAAATTCAGATATTGGCCAGACAATGTACACCTTACATAGTACAGATAACGAATGGTTGCACCTTTGTATGATGGTGGTATAATGGTTGGCAGAATTGTGCGCACCATATCTGAAAAGAAGCAATGTCCAGCAGCCAATGGATGAGCATGAAATCAACAAGATTGATAAATGATAAAGTTATAGAATTTGAAGTTGCCTGGGAACGACATCAAAACTGTTGGTACTTCACTTAATTTGGGTTAACCAGGAGACTATTAACTATTTTGGTGAAAAGACATGAGCAAAAATGACCATCTATAATATCTATTGTGAAGTGACCGTATAACAACAAAAATAGTGTTCATCAGGAAATGTATTTCATCATTGTTACAAGATTGAGTGACCTGCGTCATGGGGTTTGAAGTTCATTAAAGTTGACAACTCCATTGCCACCAACCAAAGGGCATATTAAACAATATTTAATTAGGCTTACAAGTTTTAGTAGCCCCAGACGAAAGAATTTGATTGGAAACCACAGTGAGAGTCGAGCAATCCATGAAAACGTATTCGCCTGAGAAGAAAGAAATAACACACAATTACACTCAAGCGAGCATAATGTAGATGATAATTATATAGTTAGCAGTCCTTTTTATTTTTGCTTGATTGTATCTTTTTGCACATCCAGCTTCCCTTATAAACTCTTCTTTCATTTCATGCCATTTCATATCAGAGCTAGAAATTAGAGATTTTGTTATTACACAGGTAGTACATACCTTCAAATAGCCTACAACCATCCTAAAGACATCAGAGTTCAATGTGATCTGAGGAGGAAATTTCAATTATGTGTTCCATAAGTGACGCATACTAGCATAAAATGAACTTGTTAAGAATCAAGCTCGTTTGAAGGCATAATAGCAAGTGATATCCCCTATTAACTTCAAGTACAACTATGGGCCTCTAGTCTGAATGACGTAACTCTGAATTTCTTAAAGAAGGGGAAACTGTGGAAAGGAAACATGTAATTCCATTCAAATTGATCTGGCTTATCATTAATTTGAATTCAATAGCACAGTTTTGGGGCAGTCCAATTTCATTATACTAGTTTCAATCTCCACTTCGATGTCCCAATTCAATGTTGTCAAAAATTAAAGTTTGCAACTTTAACATGTCATCTACCGCCAAGCCCAATAAAATCCACATTTCAACCTTTTCCCGCAATTCTCATAAATTGAGTCGACTATCTTCCATGTATTGCACATGTATGTAAGACGAACTAGTAACCAATCTTTCAGCTATATGATCAAACAATTTCACTTATGATTTCATGTACATTATCTGATTTAAAAGAAGAAAATTCAATGCCCACGTCTTAGCTTCTCAGTAATTCAACAGAAAACCTACATTTAGAAAATTCCACCAAATAGAGCCAAGTAACTAAATAAATAACTCAAAAGAGAGAGAAGAAACAGAATATACCTCGTCTCTGCTTCAAGTCAGGAGTGGACTTGGGGGTGTTGAACCACTGAGGGTCCAGTTTTTCGATCCCTTTAGTCTCGAAGTTAAGCTTTTCAATCAAAAGTGACAATTCAGGTGTTGGATTTTTTATTTCAATCGTGATAGTCACCATATCACCCGCTCTATACACTTCCCTGTCCGCCTCCAATTTGAGCTGCGGCTTCTCAAGATCGTCTTTTAGGGGATTATTACCCCCAGTGGCGAGGCCGAAGAAAGAGAATCTCCGGGAGGGTTTACTCGGTGGTGGCATTTCTGGCGAAAATTTTAAAATTGGAAGAATTTAATACATTGCAATTGAGGAACGGGTGAATGGTTTGTTGAAATTTCAGTGAGGATCTTCCACACGTTCGTTGAATTTTTAACTAATAAAAATTTATACAGATCCAAAATTGAATTTCATATTTTACAAATCACAATTTTCCAAAATTAATCAACATTGCTATGAAACACCATTAACTTGGTCGTATTTTTAATTAGGTCGGCTTAAGTTTGTTATTGGGCCAAAATCATTCGGATGAAAGTCTGCTAGTTCAAAGATTTATTTGCATGCACACATTGATGGTACGTCGAATAAGTAGAAATTAGCTTACTTATATGAGTAATCTCTATAGACATTTTGGAATATGTTAAGATGAAATAGAGTGATCACATGGTGTATGGGATGCAATCAACTTGATAAAGAATCCATATGAGATTATTATATGTAGGCGAAATGAATTTTGATGTCCATTAGACTTGTTTTAGTTGCCGATCGAGTTTTTAATTGAGATTGCCTAGATAAATAAGTATAAGAAGAATTCAAGTTAGGTAATGAGAAGGCTTGAACGTAGATCAACATGGTATATTTAATTATAGAACATGACATATGCCTTAAGAAAACGGAGAAAATACTTTTGCGTGTGTTTCATACAATTTGTACTTTGACGATCAATGGTAAACCCCCCGGGGCACATTCCAGCTGGCAAAGGACGGGACTCTTAGTTGCGGGCAGTTTAGAGGTTGCGAGTTCGATTCGTGGGGCTCTTGAAAGGCAGGCTCTCTCTTAGAAGGCAGGATTTATCCTGGAAGTCAAGAGTTCTCCTGAAAGGCAAGGTGCAACAAATGTTGACCCGTTCGACACTTTAACAGATCAGTATGGGGGCTCTTGGACCCTGACCAGTTTGGGGCACATCCCGCGGTTTACCTGATCTGCGTCTTAAGAGGCCAAGACGTAGATCACAGGATTAGTCGTCGAATGTATATACCTGTGTATCAAAAAAAAGAAAAGATGATCCATATTTCTTCATTATGTGAGTCTTTTTAGGTACATATGATTCATTAAATTTCCCCATACAAATTTCGATTGTTTCTCAAGATGGTATAATACTTATGCTAATTTAGCATATTGCCAATGATCATAAGATGATTCGATTTCACAGGATATGTCTAGAAAAGCAACTATTTAAATTTAAGAAATTCGAGTAGAAAATGAAGTCTATTCTATCTAATACATATATTCATTGACCGGATAATTATATTAACAATTTGAGTTTTAAATGTAAATGTGAGTACAATATATGGTGTTTGGGTTCGAAATATTTGAACTGGCGAGACGTTTAAAAATAAATCTAGAATATGGTGAGAAATGACATTCCTCTTATAGAGTTACTATATATCCCTAATAAGTGTATAACATTACAAGCTCTAAGTTATTTGTCGATCGCACGATCTATTTATCAGTATGAACCTTGTGAATTAAACTTCAATCAAATCTAATTGATGATTGTTGACTTCGGGTGAAACTAATCTTTTGCGGTAAGATATGTTGGATGAAAAGGGTTCCTGGAAGAAATTATTCTTTGATTTGTGAAATAACTTTCCACCACCTATAATCAAAATTAAGTCCCTTGATTTAAGAGTGATATGAATGTGGGATGTTATTTCTCTCTCTAGAAAAACACAACAAAATTCACATGTGAAAATGGTGCAAAATTGAAAAATAAGAAATCACCATTTTCAGACGTTCAATCATAACATATAAGGCATTTGAGTCGTGACAAGTGAACCCCTTTTGGATCAAGGAGAACAAGCAACAAGGCAATACAAATGATTCAATCAATTTTATCTTAGGATTTCTTCATTTTCAAGTAATTTTCAACAGCCTTCGATCGAAGTAGAAGCACGCTAAGTAAAGTTTTACAAATTTTTTTAATTATCACTGGTGAAAAATCGGTTTCGAAAATTCTATATATAAAACTACTTAAAATGAAATTTTTTAAGTCATTATCTAAATGTGGAGCTTTAGAAAACCACCCTAGTTCAATCTCAACCTACGTATTCATTTCCAAATCCTATCTCATTCCAAACAAGTTGTTGTGAAGATTAATGTCACAATCTCCATTTCTTTAGGTGTTAGACTATTCAGGATTCAATGTCCTTGTTAAGCAGCCTGCAAATCTTAACGTGAATACGAAATTTTGGAGAAGTTGGTGCATTAAACAACGAATTAAATTGTGCAACTATTAAAGTACAATATTAAATTCATGTAATATTTCTTCAACTCACAAATTTGTGGACTGATTTCAAGCAATTATAGTTAGGTCACTCGTCTTCACTACAATATAAAAGAGGTTAAAACTTAGTGCACTCGCGATTTCCCATCGTCGACATAATTCAAAATTTTTTTTTTTTTTTGCCCATCAACGTTAAAAGGGTAAAATAGTAACTTTACAATTTTAATATAAAATAAAATAAAACTATATTTAAAAAAAAAAAAGATATAAAGGCTCTCTATCCTTCTTCTCTCCTTGGCTCATCCCGTTCACANATAATTCAACATTTTTTTTTTTTTTGCCCATCAACGTTAAAAGGGTAAAATAGTAACTTTACAATTTTAATATAAAATAAAATAAAACTATATTTAAAAAAAAAAAAGATATAAAGGCTCTCTATCCTTCTTCTCTCCTTGGCTCATCCCGTTCACACCCAATCCCAAACGTTGGCACCACCAACCGCCTCCACGCAGGCGTTACTGCCATCTCCTTCACCTCCTCCATTTTCACATTGATTCTGATTTCTATGAAGTGTGATAATCTCACCAGGTTGAAGCTCTGTGCCTGTCGCGCAAATTTTCACATGGATTTTGCAGTTTCGAGGCCAAAGGCACGAATGTATTGCTCAATAATTGGCCAGACTTTTGATTTTTGGTCAACTAACTGTTTCAGTTAATTTGGACTGGAGTTGCGATTTTTCTAAAGGTTTGGTACTTTTGGTGGCACAAATGAAAGTTTTGGGCAAAATCAGCAAAAATATGAAAGATTTGATACCGTAGCTACAATTTTTACTTAAAAATATACATTGTTAAGTTGTGGGATCTAATATTTGTTATTGTGCAGAGTCAATACATGAATCATATTTTCATTTACATTTTCCAAAAAGAGATAAGAGGAGCTAAACATGACGCAGTTTGCAATTTTCTTTTTGTAAGCTTCTTTTCATCATGGTGAATTACTACTGTGGCAGAAGTAGACAGTCTCATTTTAGTCGAACATCTATTAAGTTTGTGTGTTGTCACATCTATTTTCTTTCTACTACTTTATCGCTTTTGGTGATAAGATTAGGATTTTTAATTCTGATATTAGTATTTGAAATATGTCTCTCGTGAACCTAAAGAAATTAACTCTCGTTAAATTAACAGATATAGAATATGTTCAAAAGTGAGTCGGAGGACCGAAATTAACGTGACTTGTTGTATTTGATTTGGTAGACGTAAAGACTAATTGCAAATTGCAGAGTAGTTGCGGGCACAAAATGTTTTTTATGCTTAATCAAATTAACAACATAAACAGTGGCAATAATTAGTAAGAATCAGTTTTAAGTCTTCTACATAATCTGAAAAACATTGTCAAACTTTTGTGCTTAAAATGGAAAACATCATATATTAATTTATTCTCCTTATTTATTGACCAATAACTATAAGAGGGGTACAGAGGAAGCATTTATTTATTTTTTTCTTGCATGAAGATAAAAGGATAGAAATAAATCAATGCACATGCACAACTTAGCTTTCCTTGAATAGTCTCATGGATATTTTGCTATAATGCTTGAAATGATGTGTCTTTCCACTCGCACGGATCGAAACAAGGATTTGTATTTTTTGAATAAAAAATATCTATGAAGCCCTCGTTTGAGCTCAATTTTTTGATTAAAAAAAAAATTCATTTGTTTTGATCACATTTCAATTACTCATTCTTCAATAAAATAATATTACACGTAAATTTAGATTTTTTTCTTATTTTTTAATTACACATTTCTCATCAATACACTATTCAAAAATGCATTTTTTTTTTAACAAAAATGGAACTCAAACAATAAGTTGTAAGTGATACAATCAACAAAGGGTCGATTGTCCACCCAATCTAGCTAGCTCAAACTTAAAGTTTTAAGGGATAATCCAAATTTTGTGAGAATAAAATGTTTTTAACTTGGCAAGGAAAAAAAATAAATTTAAATTTAAATTTAAATTTGTAGTGTTATATATCTAGATTTGTTTGCGGACATTATTCTTGGTCTGACTTTGTTGGAGCCTAAAATATCTGTTGACATTAATATGATGTGATAAAAAGAAGTGCAGGTTTTCATGCATGTATCCCATTAACAAATAAAATATTAAATATATATGGTTTCTGAGTAGCTTTCTTATACCTACATTAATCTCGTGTCGGCAAGTATGATAGGCTGGTTTTATGGGCTAATTAATATATAATATAGTAAATATAATCATTTTTTCTACGATTGTAATCCTATTATAATTCAATAATTTTAATAGTATCTTACTTTTAGTTTTTCAATATGTATTTAATTTACAAACTATAATAAATACTATAATTAATTTTCAATTAATTAACATCTACGTTCATTTAATTAATATTAATTAGAATTTCACGTTCACATCCGCGCCCTTATTCATGTTATTAATTATCAATTAATTAACATTAACATTTATTTAATTAGAAATTTTATATTCAATAATGCAGTTCATTATTCACGTTCACGTATATTAATTAGCATCCAATTTCATTTAATTGGAAATTAAGTTATATTCATTTAATATAAATAATTAATTGTTACATATATATTCTTTAATATTAATGCATCGTATTTGTCATTTATCCTCATTAAATTTTGTTATAATTCTAATACTCGTATTCAAGCATACATGTCACTATTTACGTGAGTGTATAATAACTAATATTTGTTGTCAAAAGCTTGCATTTCTCTCATATTTAGATCAAAAGTGTAAATGGACGGTCAAATATTACTTTTACAATATTTATAAAATATTTCAAAATAACGTTTAATGCATGTTCAACTTTGACTAGTAAAATAAAAAGAGAGACGTAGAAGCCATAAGAGGACGACAAAGCCAGTGAAGTAGGAAAATGAGGTCGAATCACATGATTTTGGGAAGTGGGTGGAGCCAAGATTTTTACTAGCAAAGAGAGCGGCATTTTAAGAAAACAATAAATATATATTTTGTTGCGAAAGCTTGAAATTAATATCAAATCTAGAAGAAAGATTAAACATTAATTCGAACATATTTTTCTTCGAAATAAATTCCACTTCTTATTCTTCCGTACTTTTTTTTCCTCCATCACAAAACGCACATGATTATTAAAGTTCGATTGAACATGTCCACTATATACTTTCATCATTCTACTGCTCCTTTCGGCACTTAGTGTTACAAACAAAATATCGTGAAACAAAAATGCCCATTATACACTTTCATCATTAAGCAACTCAAAAAGGGTCGAGCTCATAATGAGGCAGACCACCATACTTGAGACATACATCAACTTTTGAGGAGTTGAAACTTGAAATTATTCTATTTGTATACCTTACCACAATGATTAATCCATTCTTTATAGCCTTCTAATGGCCCTACTTAATATACTTAATTTATTTTGAGGAAATTACAAAAAATTTCCACTTTCACGTAGTAGTTTGTAAAATTGTCCAAAATTTATTCAATATCCATTTTATTATGATATAGACCAAAATGCTCTCATTAACAATTTTAAATTACACAATGAAGACAAAATTATTTATATAATTAAATATTATCCATTTTTATATATTCATTTGCAAAATGTTCAAAATTTCTTCAATTTCCATTTTATTATAATATAGACCAAAATGTCATCATTAACAATTTTAAATTCGACAATGAAGACAAAATTATTTATATAATTAAAAATTATATTGACCAATAATAACTTGTCGAGAAGTACACTTAAAGTGTCAAGAATATTATGAAATGTAAAGAACTTTCATGTTCAGAACGAAATCTGGTTCTAAACAAATGAAGTGTTATCTATCAAGATTAATAGGGTCAAATGTCGATAACAGTTTTTAAAATGTCGAGAACGTCATGAAATGACAAGAATAACAACTATTAAACACAACTTTTCAACAAAAGCAAAATTTCAAATAAAAATTACCTTCTACCAAGAAATATGAAAAGTCTAATCAATTGCAAATTTGGATAAGACTGAATTTTTCGAAATGAAATTATATGAATTTTTATGAATTGGAAGAGTATAATTATTTTTTAATTTTAATGACATTTTTACTTCATCTTTATTTTTCCCCAAAATTCTTGGTCGATATCTAATAGATAATAAAAGTAAATGAATCAATTAGATATTCATAGCATTAATGTAGCTTCTCATGGAAGCGACTTATCTTCTCGAAATTCGTGACAAAATTGAAAAAAATGCTTCATTTTTCATTGAGGGTATAATAGACATTTTGGTACCAAATTTGGACATTTTTGCAAGAGTTATCAAAATTAAACTTTTCAATTGACAAGCATGAAATTGGTCATTTTTGTAAATTCCCAATGTATTTTCTCTATTTAATTGTTATTTAAAATTTCAGCAAAGTTCTTATGTTAAATGTTCGAAATAGAAATTTCAGATCAAACAATTTCATCATATGAACCCTCTAATATTATATGGTGTCACATTTTATTTCTAGCGTCGATCTATCACTACCAAAGATAAAAGCGCAATTATTAAATCAATATTTTCTCGTTGAAAGGTTATGTAATAATCGAGGACATATTAGATATATACATATGTAAGAATTGAAAATTTATCAATTATCTCGTCGAATTTTGTACACGTTATTTATTTACACGTCTTCTTTAATTGTCAAATTCTCATGACCTAACCCATTTATTTCAAAAATTATTATTTATGTTGATTAATTTTTGGGCATTACAGTATTTGATTTTGGACTTTTTGAAAATTTTGACTAATATAAGACTAATGATATTGTAACAAAGAATCCATGATGAAACTAACAAATCTAGACATAAGGTGTTGAAATGGAAATTTAAATAAATAAGCAAACGTGTCTTTTTTGAACAATTTAAACGCCTAAATGTAGTTATTCATTATATCACAGAGTAAAATATTATTCTTGTTATGAAGTCTCACTAATACGGAAAAATGTGTGCATATTAGACATTAATCTGACCCATACATGAATGGAAGGTTGACTTTCTATAAATGTTAAAGTTTTTATATGAAATGATTAAACGGGGGTCAAAAAGGGCACGAATAAAATCAAGAAAAGTATATGACGAATTTCATGAATGTTAATGTCAACGAGCCTTGTCCAATTCAAAGTACCAAGTTCCCACATAATAGAACGACAATGAGTTCGACAAATTCCTTAAACTGAGTAATGTGGTGGTTTAATGTGTGGTCCAAATACTTAATCTCACATGGCTCATGTAATCTTCACTTATAATTCCAAATAATGTCACATGGTTTCCAGAAAATGACACTGTTTCCAGTAAAATATTGCAAGTGCCAGATTTACACATGACAGACAGACAGACATATTAAATTACATTATAATTTGGTACAGATAGGCTTTGTCCTCAAATACCATAAAACTTAATAAAACAAAAGATGCTGTAATAACTAGAACATGAAACTTATCTATAGATGCAGCAAACCAATCCTGGCGGTTCATTTCAGTTAGCTGGGACGACGATAATGTGGGGTTGATCTTGGGAGATAAAAAATCGATTCTGAAACTGCACAAGTTCTTTTGCAAGAAGTGTACATGTTAATGAATCCAAATCTATCACTTAATGTTCTTGAAATCTTTGATCCCTTCCAAACATTAATCCCAACCGTTTGATGATGACTATGATCATCTTTGGAACACTCGACTAATGCAGCGAAAAAAGGGTCTTTTCTAAAACTGTCACTTGTCATGTACTTCTTTGGAGAAATCTCTTCTTGAATTTGTTTCTTGGAGGGATTTGAATTTCCAGCCGGCGGCAATGGGAGGAGACCGGTGGCGACACTATCATTTTTCTTGGGACTTAGTTGTTTGGGAACTCCGGGGAGTTGCTCCCAAGAAAATGGAACTCGGCCGGAGAATTTTATGGGGATGTTATTAGGACTAAGTGATGAAAATTCTTCATTTAAAGACACTGATGAACCAAAGGATGAATCCCATGAATCATGTGACGGTGAGGATGAAGAAAAAGATGGAGTCCGGCGAGTCGCGGCCAGCCGGAAAATTGGAGTCGAATAAGGGGTGTCTGTCTCAGGTGAGACAGATTGGGCATGGCCATTGTTAGAAGCCATAAGTTTTATGGAAGAATAAGCTTAATGTTTTTAGTGTAAATGTAATGTAAACTATCTTGGCTTGTACTCTTGCAGCCCTTATATATGCATGTTCTTGAATGAAAATAAACATGTACTATTAAACTCAAATGACAATAAATTTTCTGTTGAAATAAAATATATGTCTATTTTTTATTTATTTATATGTAATTAATTTAAATCTCCGTAAACAACTTGCAAAAACACGAGGCAATTATAGTCAAGCAATCATCTTATAGGAAAGCTAAAATCAAAGAGAGATACAACTTTGTGAGCTATTTTAATTAAAATTAATTAAATATGTATAAAATATTGTGATCAAATTAAATAAAATCATATATTTCCACTTTATGACATATAAAGCAAGTATTTTCTGGTGTAAAAGGAGGGAAAAAGAGGGACATAATGAAAAGGATGGGCTAGGGATTGAAAACTTGTAAAATGTGGGGAATATTTTATGTGTGGTCACAATGGTGTGTATATTAAATACCAATATTTGAAAATTTGGATCGGCCCGTTCAATTGAAAAAATCGAGAATTGGGAGAATTTAAACAAGTCGAGAAAATGAAAATCATTTGATTTCAATTTTTTTAAAATCACATATTCAACTTCGATTTAATTATTTGATCCTCGATAGTTTGATTAATGTATCAAAACATTTCTAAATACTAAGCCTCATTTTTTTATGCTTAGGCAAAAAAAAATAAAAAAATAAAAATCTTA
>CAIGRP010107097.1:0-12422 GCA_903798385.1 Fraxinus cuspidata | reverse complement strand
AGAAGAACATTCAATACTCAAAACATGAATTAAACAATGAAAAGAAATATAGATCTCATAGTTGGATTGGTTCCGAAGCTTCAGTTTCCTTCGACCAAGTACAAGAATTTAGTTACTCGTGAAGAATTCTAGGAGCAAAAGAGAGAAAAAGGGGAATGGGGACGTCTTTATCTTTTCTAGACGATTTTAGGGTTTAAAAAATAAAACCTTTTGAAATATGTTCCATAAGTGTTTGAGTCAAATTTAGAAACTAGATATCTCGCACCGGAAATGCTCTATGCAACCATATAGTAGAAGTTGATGCGACCGCATAGTTGATTTAAACTTGGCCTTGAAATTCCTTGAAATAACAGATGCGAGAGTATTGTTTTAAAGCTATACGACCGCATAGCTTTATCTACTTCTACCAGACATCTTTTATTATTTTGGTCATATCTTTCTTTTCTGATATCCGATTGAGGGGATTCAAGATGCTTTGGAAATCTAACTCAAATGGCTACAAATCTTCCTGAAATACGAAAATTCGAAGCATAACTTTTTCGACTGGGAGTTGATATGTGATAGTATTTTGATTATATTTCATCCATTTGACTTCTTTCCTTATCCAATAGATGCCTAACACTCTCAAATTTTCATCGTGAGGTTCGATGTAACTTTTGAGTATTTGTAATTCAATCCCCGAACTTTGTATTTCTTCCATTTTAGTCATTTTCGCTTGTTTCTTCTAAATTCCACCATATTCATCCAATTGCAGCCTAAATCAAAATATAAGAATACTGAGGACATTTAGAAAATAATTAATTACAAAAGCATTGGATAAAGGGATGAAAAATATAGCATGTTACACTCTCATCAGTGCCCCAATTTAGACATTCTTACAAATGCTAAGGTTTATAATTCAGGTTTCCATCCTAAATATTTTAAAATGATCGACACTTCAGCATGAGGATCAATCAAGGATTCCTTGACGATAGCTTAGATCTCTTCGAGAAAATAACAGAAAATCAGAATATATGGTCAAGAGACAGGGATCGTAAGAAAATTATCAAGTATTCAAAACATAGATGTAGTTGTATAATTAGCAGCCTAGATGAAGGTACTAACGAAGAAATTGGACAACATCAATCAAAATGTAAGCGTGGTGTACCAACTAAAACAAGTCTGTAATGGCTGTGGAGAAAATCATACAACTGTAAGCTATCCATTAGTATCGACCCATGCATATCAGATTCAGGAGGTCAGTTATGTATAGAACTCACAAAAGCAGCATAACAATCCTTACCTCAACACTTATAATCTAGATTAGAGCAAGAATCCTAACTCTCATGAACAAATAATCATTAGTAGAGATTTCAGATTCAGGGCAACCTACTAGGATTTTTGCAGCAACAAAAGAAAAAGTCATTTTTGGAAGAATTAGTGGCCCAGTTCATTTGCCAAAAGTGAGGCTAATTTCCAAAACCGACAGACTATTCTTTAAAACCAACAAGCTATTCTCAAAACCAGTAGGTTGCAATTAAAAATTTGAAAACTCAGATGGGGTAGATAGCAGCTAAATTAGCCAACAGAACACAAGGTACCGAAAATAAGTATTAGCTGTAGAAGCTGTGAATTATGCAATTATAGAGACACCGTTAATCGAGTCTGCTACCTTTGATCAAGATTATGTTTTGCCTATTCTATTTCTTCAAAGGCTTTGAAGAAAACCTTAAGAGGAACATGTTCAGGCCATTACAACTAGAAGTGAAGCTCAACTATCAGAAATTACTGTGAAAGAAGAAAGGGACGGAGGAGAATCAGGTACATACGAAAAAGTGGGCCAGTTTAAAGAATTATCAAAATTTAATCAAGAAGTAAATGTCCACAAGTTAAGGCAATTGTTCCTGTTAATAAATACACATCCAATCCCATTCCTTTGAAGGTTGTAGATCAATAAGCTAGACAAACAATTCAAGAAGTTCTTGGATGCCCTCATTGATGTGATTCTATAGATTCCCAATTATATTAAGTTTTTGAAAGATATGTTGACCAATAAGAGAAATTAGCCAATTGATAAAATAATGGCTTTGATAGAAGAGTGCAGCGAAATCATACAACGCAAGATCTCTCCTAAACTAGAAGATCTAGAGAGTTTCAATGTACAAAATTCACATGATTTAAATGCTTTAATTGATTCTGTAGCAAGTATTAATATGATGACACGTCTATCTACAGAAACTAGGATTTGATTATTCAAAAGTGACATCAATAATTCTACAGGTGGCGATAGGACACTCAACTATCCTTATGGAGTGGTAGATGATATGCTCATTAAAATTGGAGATAATTTCTTACCTGCTAATTTCATCATCCTTAATATAAATGCTCAACACATACCGTTAATATTTGGGGATGTCATTTTTAGCAACTGACGAGCATTAATGGATTTTGAAAAAGATGAATTAATTTTAAGGGTGGAAGAAAAAAAATAAAGATTCACAATGAATGTTCAACTCAAGGTACACTTAACATTGAGGATTACCGAAAGATCGATCATTGGGAAATTAACAAGAACATGAAGGATGAAGGTGAAATTGTTGTACAAGACAACAGTGGAAAACATCAAAGTTAAGCTAATGAATATAAATAAGCGTTAGTATGAGGCAATCAAACTTTAGATATATGATTAATAATTTTATTTCTTTTAGTAGTATAGAGCATTTTCATCCCCATATTTTCCTTTATGTTGTGTTTGAACTTATTATAAAGTATTCCATATTATGAATGATTTCCTAATTATTTTAAAGGGACATTACACCTCAATACATTGGACGAGAAAAAACATAACAAGTGAGTCAACACTTTCATACCAGTTCATTCAGCACCTACATGTTCTCTTCTTTGTCCTTAATTTTTTTATATTGTTTGTTATATTTTTAGACATTGAGAGCAATGTTTGTTAAATATTGAATTTTTATCTATTTTTATTTATTTATATTTTTGTACTTGTTCGCTTGCCAAAAAATCCAAACATTAATATATATATATATATATATTTCAGCTTTGTTTATTTATTTTTTTGTGCTTGTGTGGTTTAGATAAATATGTCTATTATGATGCATATATTTGGAACTATGTGTTAAATTATAAATTGTAAAAATGTTATATGTTAGGGTTGATTTATGCATATTCATGTAAAACTTGATATTTTTGTATTCAAAATTTCTGTTTTGCATCATGAAGGAATAATTTGATTCAAAATTTGAATATGTTGAAAAAAAAAATTTAATTAGTGGAAATTAGATGCTAAATCCAAATAACAACTAAATTATACATTTTTAAACCAGTTATATGATAGTTTGGGGGTGATTGAGTTGTTTTAGGAAGATATTGAGAAGAATGTGGATTCCATATTTGCTAAATTTTGTGTGGATTTTCTAAAGCGAATAAGATGAAAATTAGATGAAAATATTAATTTAAACATTAATTTTTGAGAATAAGTGTTTATAAGGGGTATTACACTAATCATTGCATGAAAAAAGAGAAGACAAAATATTGTATTATTGTGAAACTTCTATCCGTAACCTTTATGATTCTAGTAAATAAGCATGTGAGGTATCTAAAACCTAGTATCCTATAGTCATCTGACTTGGTAGTTATCCGCCCAAAATCACGACAAAGCTCATTTAGAGAGCTTAACGATATAAGTCCGCATATAAGATAGAAAAAATAGAAAAAAAAATATTATTACATGTATTGGTTAAACCCCAAACACTTATTTGAGAGAATTAGACTTTTGATAAAAAGATTATTAGTTTAATTGATTTTTTAAGGTTGAAGCAATAAAAAATAAGAAGAATCATCATTGATTCTATTTAACCAAACTAGAGAGAGCGATGATTAGTATATAAACTCAACGTTAATCATACATTGGGAAAATAGTTAAAAGAATAAGTTTGGGGATATGCATTTTACGAAAGAAGAAATGATAAACTTGACTATTGAGGGTTAAGATTCTAGTAACTTTATGAATTTATGATACTTGACATAAATTTTCATACAAAAACGTTGATTTTGCATTGGATAAGTAGAAATTAATTTTAACATTGTGATTTTGTAGAAGTTCATAGTTTTAATACATATATTTCAATCCTGAGACCAAAGGCAAATTATCTAACTATATGTGTTTAAAATTTGTGTTTAAATTAGGTTATAATTTTATTTAATGACAAACAAATGTTCAACGTTTGTGATGTTTGATAAGTATATTTTGTACACTTATCTATGCTACTACATTGGAGTATTTGTTAGTAATTTGGATGAGTTATAGCTTAATTATGTGTTAATTATGTGAGTTAGGTTGAACTCAATGTGAATTGGTGGAATTGAAAAAATAAATGAACAAAAAAAAAAAAGAAATCCAAAATTCGGGGAGCAAAATGAAATATCTGATAGTTGAATTGAACCATATATAATCAAGTGGATGCAATTGCAGGTCAAAAGAGTGAAATGTAGTTAAAGTATTCTTACAAATCAATTTTCATCCGAAAAAAGTTACGCTTTTGATTTTTAGCTTCAATTTGAGACCTATTTTTGGATAGCAAACATTCGAATTGAATATTTCTACTTCTAGAATAATTTTAGATCTTTGAGTTAGCTATTTAAAACACTTTGAATCAACTTAATCGAATATTAGAAGAGACAAAAATACTGAAAACTGTTCAGTGCCCGAAAAATTACACTACGTGGCTACGGTATAGAAAGCAGGCGCAATCACCCTGGTTAATTGAAAAAATAACTCGAAAGCAATTCATCAATACTGTGTAGTGCACGACAAGAAGACCTGCGTGGACACACGGGTCAAATTTTCATGAGGCCAACTTTCCTCGATGATTGAATCTCTTTTGGAATTCAAATTGGACGTGATTTTTAACCTAATTTCACCTTCTATAAGTACATGACATGGGCTAAACATTGGAAAAACTCTCTCTTACCTCTTTATAAACAATAATATTATCAAATTCATTAAGAACAAAAGGCTAATTCATCACTTTGGAGAGATGAGATCAAACCCTAGCAAGGAATTGAAACCAATTACGTCCACATTTTGAAGAATTCAACATTGGAATCTAAGATCGACATCTTTCTCATTCTATCATGATCTGGTTTATATATTTCTTTCATTCTTCTTGTAATTTATTTAAAAACATGCTATTTGTATTGGATGAAGATAAACCCTATTATTTATTTGTTTTAATTCAAGACTAATAGTTTAGTTTATTTCTTATATTTCTTGATTAATTTTGCATTATCATTGTATTATTTAATTGGTGATCACTAATTAAATAATTAGTTGCTTCTTGTATTGTTGGGATGCTCATTATATTTAAAACGCGGTTAAATTAATATATCTGCAATAGTTAGAAATCACATTTAGCACTTGTACAAACCTATAGATAATCTAAAATTTTATGTATTCTAATCATTTGAATTCAGGCTACGGATATATTCGGACCGTGAATAGAATAGAATTTATTTGTTTTGGAAAAGAAAATTAAATACATTAGCTTTATCGATTGTCGAGAACACAAGAATGAAACTAAATTAAATAGTTATGAATTGAAATAGATAACAATAAGTAGATTCTAAATCCAATACAATCATCCATAAATTGATAAGAAGCTTGATTTTGCATATTTCTTGGATTAAATTAGAATAATTACAACCTCAAAATCTCTTTTGTTACACAATTCGGATTCTATACATAACTAGTAAATTTGAATGAAAATTTATTTTTTGTGGGACGATACTTTTAACTCATCAAATCTATACCTTGTTAACGATCATGTACGTTTACGGGTTTCGCACGAACAATATTCTAACTTTAGGTGCAATTTTGGTGGAGTGGCTTTAAAGATGTTGCTGCTGCAAGAGCTACTATTAAGGCTCAATGGATCTTCCAAATTGAAAGAATAAAATGGAAAAGATTTAAGCTTACTTGCTACACCAACAACAAAACGGAGTCGATCATAATTTAGAGATTCAAACAAGTTTGATATTCTCTTGAATAACCTATGAGTCATTCAATGCTGCAATTGTACAAGTCGGTGACAAACTAAATATCAGCTTGTTGAAGAAAATCGGACACTATTTGATGACCCAAATGGCTACAAAAATGGAGAGTGTTAACAAATGGTCACAACTCACGCAAGACAAAAATGTGAATAATAATAAAAATGTTTTTGTTCGTGACATATGAATGGGTGTTGCTTGAATTTCATTTAAACGAACGTGAGAATTATTGGAATCCATCAAATAATAAGAAAATTGAAATATTATTTATAAAAAAATGAATGTGGGTTTTCAAACCTTGACAAATATTTAAAGAGTTAAAATGAATCCTAATCAAATCGAAATTTTAATTTGGTAGACAAATTCGAATAAACTAGAAAACCACAAAACAAATATGAATAAAACTAAAATATTGCAAAAAAGACTAAAATATTCTTAAACTAACTGAAAACAGAAAAATGCTAAAATGAACCACTAAACGATAGAATTTCACCTCTGAAAATGTGAAGATATTATTTTTGTCAAATTATTAACTGGAACTAAATTTGTTCCTTTTTGTAGTGTAAGTTGCCCCCCCCCCCCCCCCCTTTTTTTTTTGGGAATATGGTCCTCAAGCTATTAGTATTGGAGCGGGATTGATCCCTAGTTTGAAACGGAAGTTATCCATTCAACTGTTAAAAAAATCAATTTATTTTTCAATAATCATTATCCAAAAAAAATATTTATTTGTACAAAAGGCGATGAATCTTGAACAAATGGCACAACAAAAAGTGTGATACATATCACCTTCGAATTTGTTATTTACTGTTTGAAAATTTGTTCAAATAAAATGAGATTGGAAATTCATAAACTTAGAATATGTTTGATAATCCTTGTTTTCCATCCATAATTTATGGTTGTTTGATGGGAAAATTGCCATGGAAAACAATTTCCACCCTCCACCCCAACACACACACCAATTCCACCAAATTAAGGAAATCATTTTCCCAACATTTAGGTGGGAAAATGGTTTCCAGGTCTGCTGAGTGATTTTTTTTTTTTTTTTTAATGAGGAATTGAAACAAATTTTATAACCAATTTAAAAAATTTGGTTATTGTCTTATGGTTTACCCTGTTTCCGTTGGTTGTCTTAATTATGTAGATTATACTGTTGTTGGGAATTCTGATGTGTTGTGATGTCAAGATTTTTGGTCGTTTGTGTATCTATATAATAGAAAATCTTTTGGAAATATCCTCGACATGTCCAAATTTGCACTTAAAATTAGTTTCATCTTGGTCCCCAACCTTTCGCTAATGTAACACAATAGGTCCCCTAAAGTTTATACTAAGGTCTTGTTTGAGTTCATTATTTGACAAAGAATGCATTTTTTTTATTGAAGAATGTGTGATTTAAAAAAAAGAAAATAACAATGTATTTTAAAAATAATAGAGATCAAACAAGTGCTATGTCATAGTAATCTTACAAACTTTTACCTAAACTGGCATCATAGGTCCTTAACCTTTACACACATTTACAGCACAAATCTCCAATCTTAAACGCTGCTTTAATCCAAAACAAGAGCACGTGCTTCATTTCGAATTTTAAAATTAGTGTCAAGCTTACATTTAGGATCATTTCACCATATCCAATTAACCTTGTACGTAAAAATAGTTTCCGAACTACAAACAATCCTAGTATACACAAAATTAAAGCATGGATGTCCACTGGCTCTGGCATTTCCACACAGCTCTCCTAAACATGTAATCTTTTGTTCTTCGCTTCTAGCCTTCTATTCGAACTTTGTAGTGTTCTTTTATCAACTTCAAATCTTCTAATCGCATCTTCAATTGTACTAGTCTCATCTTGTAATCTTCTTTTCTCAGCTTCTAATCTTTTATTCTCATTTTATAACGTAAATTTCTTTGCTTCTAAATCTCGCGTTGACCTCAACAACCTAGGAAGTACCTCATTTGGATGGTCACACATAAGGATGTATCTGTTGTTCATAGACAAGGAATCCTTTTGCCAGGTTGGCATCAATCCAAGAAGTTTTTAGATTCATTCGACTCCCAGATCTGTAGATCCTTAATTCCGTTAACACCACACAAAACAAAACAAAAGAGAAGAGAATTTGAGGAAGGAGAAATGGTACATAAAGAAGAAAGAAATAATATGAATGGGTTGACCATTGATTCAATATATAGAAGAGAAGAAAATTGGAAGGAAGGAGTTTGGTGACTCAAGTGGCTTAATGAAATTGCCCTTTGGCAAAAAATTCGCGTACAAAAGGAACTTGGATTAACGATGGAATTTGATGGAATTCATCCATCAGGATGATATGCGAAAATAAATAAAAAGTAGGACATGGGAGAGATGATAAAAATTGAATGCCGATGAAATTTTCATGAAAAAAAAAGGTTGGGAATTTAGAGTGAAATCCACTCTTAAAATTTCAACAGAACACAAAAATACAACAATATTACGAAGTCATGTGCAATGCACGCATTGAAGCATAAATTTCTTTTATAGGCGCGAGTAACTTCAATTAAATGAAAGGTCACGTGCTGTGTCCCAATGGAAATATGTTTGAAGTCGAGTTCCTAACTACTTTATAAACAAAGTATAAATAGATAAGCAAATTTTAAAATTAAAAAGTCAATTTATATTAAAAAAATAATTTGCTTATTTTGAAAATAATTCTTATGACTTCTTGAATTGTATGTAATAAAGTAATATATGAAGAAGATATAAACCCACGTGTTCTTCTTGCAAGTAATTACTAATTACCCGGAGAAATTCTAAAAATGGTCTAGTTTTTAGAGTAAGACACCAAGTGACAAATTTAAGCCTACAAAATAATTAGTGACACAATGTAAAAATTGAATACTATATATACCATGATATCTTTATCAATAATTAAATATTAAATCTTTATGATGTCAATGATATCTATAGACATTTCAAACCTGAATTATTCCTTTAATACAAAAAAAAAAACTTCATTTTTCTTTAAACAATGTGAGGGAAATTGGGTCAATCCAATTAACTAGGTTTGCTCAATTTCTAAGAACAAGTTTTAAGATATCTCACGGAGGCAATTGGCTTGTTCGCATTAATCATGATCTTCTATATCCCGTATTCCGATCAAAGAAATAAAGATATTGTCTGACGAGTAGATTAACCCTTTTCTATGTTTATCTGTTGAATCGACGACTCGAGTCGATATTTAAAATGGTGGTGCATTTTGTCACTCAGTACAAGTCATAATGACTAGAAAGCCAAACAAAACCTTTCCCCTCGTACAGAAAAACATAAGTTGAGCGTCACAAAAATTTGCCATTTAGTCCGTGGTAAATTTACGCACGTGCCTTTTGACTCATCTATGACTTGAGAAGAACCTTCCAAACATGCCCTAAGCACTTTCTCACTCCTACTTTCTCTCTCTAACAACCCCGAACTTCGATCGCTTGTGCTCTACAAGGGTTGACGATTTGCAAAAGTTAATTCAATTCCTTCAATATTCAAACAGGGTTTGCTTAATTGAATGAGGTCGGTGTTTTTATTTTATTTGTTACTGTTTTATTTGATTTGTTTTAATGGGTTTCTTGTTTCTTGATTGAGATTTTACAAAAAGGTTTGATGATAAGCTGAAAATTTCACTTGAAATTCAATATATTTATTTTCTGGGAATTTCTTTTATAATTCTTGAAGGTTTCTTGGGCAATTTTTATTGTAATTTCGCTAATTTAAGCTGACAGTGTGCTTAATTCTTGTCTCTGATGTATAGAATTTGGGATCTTTTCTGTAAATTAATTAATTTATATTGTTTCTGAGCTTGATTTGTACATGGGTTGCTATTTTTTGCAGAATTTAGTTATCCACTGTGTATCAGCTGGCATTATTGACTTTGCTCATCGAGTTGACTTTTTTATGGAAATGGACAAGAATTAGGGTTTTGGATCGAGCTAACAAAAATCGAGTTTGAGGTTTTTCTTGTTTTCCCTAATTACTTTGAATTTGATGGTATCAATGAATTCGGCACCGGAAATGCCTGTAGATCGGCATTGTCTCCGAGTTGATACTTCAAAGTTGAGACTTCAGATTGAGAGGAGACTTGACCGGCAGAAGGCGGAGAAATATTTTAATCTATTGAATATGTTTCTAAGTCTCAGGCTTAGCAAAAGAGAGTTTGATAAGCTCTGTATTGGGTTGCTGGGGAGAGAAAACATCTCTCTTCATAATGGGCTTATTCGAGCAATTATCAAGAATGCAAGTGTTGCCAAGACACCTCCACCTAAAAGCAGCAATGCCCAAGCTCCACTGAGTGTAAAAGTGCTGAACGGGTATCAAAGAAGTAGTCTTCAATCGATCTGTAGAGAAACATTTCCTCAATCTCCTAGGAAGGGTAGAACTCCGACCCCTCGAGATCGCAAGTTCAAGGACAGACCAAGCCCTCTCGGGCCACACGGGAAGACCCACAATGTGGTTTGTGAAGATACAATGCCTAAGGTTCAAGAGCAGCAGAGTGCTACTGAGTTGCTATCTTTGGGTAGCCGTCCTCCGGTTGAGGTTACGTCTGTGGAAGATGGTGAAGAGGTGGAACAATCTGCAGGAAGCCCCGGAACTCTTAGTAAAAGCCCTCTTAGAGCTCCTCTCGGCATCTCTCTTAATGCAGGAGGTACAAGAAAGGTATTGCTCAATGAATCACCACCTTCTGAGACTTGCTTTACAACAGGGGAGTTGCCGAATACCAGTTCTTTGAGGAAGAGGTTGGAACAGAAGTTGAAGACTGAGGGTTTGACTGTTTCGAAGGATTGTGCAGGCTTGTTAAACAATGGACTTGATGTGTATTTGAAGAGATTAATAAAACCCTGTCTGGATTTATCTGCTTCGAGGTCTGAACACCACCTGCCCAATAAAGTTAACCATCAGGACATATCTGTTATAAATAAGATGGGTTCCACATATGTAAAGAAACCAAATAGATCATTTTCTGTGTCAATGCTGGATTTTCAAGTTGCCATGGAGTCGAATCCCAGGATACTTGGAGAAGATTGGCCAGTATGGCTTGAGAAGGTTTCCTTGTGTGCATCAGAATATCACATGGCAGAATAGTCTGTGGTGCTTGTTGTTGCTGTTGACAGAATTTAAACAATCACTAAGTGGTTAAAGCTACGAAAATTTTTGGAGAAAGTTGATTAGGTTGTATATACGTCACAAAGCTGATTATTTCTAGAGTGGGACGTCTTACCTCATGAAGTAAAAGGACATGGATACTAGTAAGATTGTAGCGATGACATAGTTCACTTGCTTTCTTCCGATAATATAATATCTTGTTATCTCAATGACCTTTTATTTGTTAATAAATCTTATTTTTTCCAGTGTATCTACTTGGTCGCTGTTAATCAAGTACTACATCTTGTTGAGCTGCTCAAGTACAATTTCTTCCAGGATGATATCCTCTTATTTTCTTTTCGACTTGTATTCTGTTTGTTAGCTTGTAGGATTGCCTATACACTAAGATTGGGTCTTAGTCTGGATGGCCTCTCTGAAAACTAAGTATCAGAATGTGTTTATTTTAACTTTGGGAGGGCTACAGTTACATTTTAAAGTTTTGAGTAATGGTATTGGAAGTCTATCAAAGAGAATTTCATGGAGGAAGTCTAATGGAAAAAAATTCTTTTCACCATCAGACTTCATAAAAATTGTTAGTTCTGTCAGATTACACTGGTGTTTGATGCACATTAATGAGAAGAAAATGCATTTTATGATGTGATGTGACGGAAAATACGTGGCTAAAAAATAAGGAAAATTTTGGATTTGCGTGTAATATTTTTTATTTTTTTTAATTTTTTGATGACTCAGGTGTTCAAGCTACGCCCGAGCGTGTAATATTATTTTATTGAAGAATGTGGTTGAAAATGAGTATTGAAATAATGCATTTTTTGTAGGATTGCCTATACACTAAGATCGGGTCTTAGTCTGGATGGCCTCTCTGAAAACTAAGTATCAGAATGTGTTTATTTTAACTTTGGGAGGGCTACAGTTACATTTTAAAGCTTTGAGTAATGGTATTGGAAGTCTTATCAAAGAGAATTTCATGGAGGAAGTCTAATGGAAAAAATGCTTTTCACCATCAGACTTCATAAAAATTGTTAGTTCTGTCAGATTACACTGGTGTTTGATGCACATTAATGAGAAGAAAATGCATTGTATGATGTGATGTGATGGAAAATATGTGGCTAAAAACCAAGAAAAATTTTGGATTTGCGTGTAATATTTTTTATTTTATTTTATTTTTTGATGACTCAGGTGTTCAAGCTACGTCCGAGCGTGTAATATTATTTTATTGAAGAATGTGGTTGAAAATGAGTATTGAAAGAATGCATTT
>CAIGRP010107094.1:0-15182 GCA_903798385.1 Fraxinus cuspidata | reverse complement strand
AAACTCCTATAAACATCCACTGGAATCTATCCCCAATATTCCTAAGAAGTTGTTGAATGTTATTGTTGAAAACATTATTTAAATGATATACACATTGCATTATCTTTTTATATCAATTGGTTCAACATGGAATCAAAGCGTGCAAAGGTTGTAGGTCCACATCTTGCTGCCACTCATTTAAAATAAAATTGCCACCTACACATGAGGAGCCGTGTTGAAAACGCTATTTAAATTATGTATATATGTCTTATCTATCAACTAGCTTCTTTTTTTAAACAAAACACCAACTCAGCCTTAGTGGGTTTTCAGGCTCCATCAAAGAATACTAATGGGGACTTGGATTCCCCTATCATATATAAAATCTAACTCACGAGAACAAGAGGAAAGGGGAATAAATCTGACCTCCCAAAAGCAAAACAATACAACATATATAAGAATGAAATAAATGGGGCAGTCCTACTTCAAGTGAGAAACAAACTAACGTCCTCTGGTACTAGGAAGTTTATATCTGTCAATCACTCAATCTGTAAATATAGTCAACCTAAAGCATTTGCTGCTAGTGGTACACATTCCTTGTCTAAACTCTATAACAGCATTGTTGAATCTATAGCCCATATTGCATCCAATTGATATCATAAGTTTTTGGATATATTCTTGAGATAGTGGGGTTAGAAAGTTTACATACAATCCAAAAATTATGCCAACGTCGCCACTAGGTCTCTACAAGCTGTTTTGAAGAAGTATCATAGAATTCATCAGATCGTGTCTTCAAAAGGACACTGGATACTACAAATATTGTCCAGTTGTCAAGAGAAACATTCAACAAATATTGTTTTTAAACAGCCAACTTTCCTCTTTTCTAGAATTTTTTGCTTCATAATAAAATAATATTATATATTTACACTTACCGAGAACAAGAGATACCCAGGTCAAAATTGTTCCAGCATTAAAAGATCGTTTTCAATTGAATGCATGTTACTACATTTGTTGTCTAGTTCTCATTACGATGTGCAAAACTGTGAGTGAATCGTATGCATGTAAAAACATAAATTGCTCAATTACTAAGATTCTCAGTTATTAATTATGCATAGAAAAATCTTGGGAGGCCAAACAAACAAGAAAGAGGTTTCTTAAACATTGTTTCTGAAGATTAGGCATGACTTCAGACAGTGACTTTAAAACTGTACACACAGTTTAAATGCATACTTACAAGAGCAAGGGCTTCGAAGAGAACAGCATGTGATGCATTATTCTTGTTCACATTTTTCACAACATCAGTTCCCATTAGTATCCGTTGTAAAACCTAGTTAACCAAAAGACGCGCCATTTGAAAATCAACAAAATCTAGATACAAAAGATTTATGAAATCTAAATACAAATTTATCTGTTAAATTACTGTTGAAAAGAGAAAGAAAGACCTCAAATAATGATCTTCTAGTGTTCGGATCTTCGATAGTTGGAAAATACTGAAGAGCCCTCATTGTCTTAACCTGCAGTGACAGATTGATATAAGCATAAAATATAGGGTCATATTAATCAAAAAAACTCCATAAAGAGAATTATTATATCCTGCTTAAGGATATAAGTTGAGAATGTACAAGTATTCCCTTGACATTTGATAATCAATCAAGGAAGATAAATAAAGAAACATTACTCAATGATACGTAGCAAGTATATATTCAAGATTTACATGACCATTGGCCATACAAGCTTTCCACAAACTTGATAGAATCCTAAATAAGTAAATAGATTATACCAGAATATACTTTTTATCGATGAAAAACTATAGTTATTACTTTCACCATTTGTTCAATCTTAGAGAACGTTGATTCAATTAGAAAGGTTAACAAAGAAATGCATCGTAACTAGGCATAGAACAAATTTGTTTCACACCTTGAGAAATCCAAGTATTTTAAGTCCTGTGTCAGCTCAAAGAAATGAAAAATTGGAAAATTTAAAAATAAATTCATCCAAAGAAACTTGTCCTTAAGAAACCAAAGTTTTAGACGATTATAAACCAATTTGACAAATGTGCCAATTCTGTTGCCAAAAAACAAAACTTTTTGTATAAAATAGAAAAGGACTGAGAGTATAAAATCTTTCACTAAAAAAGAAATTTAGTATTTATGATTGAATCTCCACCTTATACCCCAAGTTTATCAGACCTCTAGGAATAATTCACTTATGACTCGTGGATTTGCCTTCATGCTAGTTACAAAGAGGCTTAATTTATATTATTACAGATAAGGTCAAATTCTGAATTTGGGAAAACAAATCTGAAATGATAAAAGGAGAGTTACATAAATCTTAACTTCGCAAATTTATGGTTATCGACTACAAAAGGCAGAGGTCAGCAACAAGCCATGGTTTTATATGCCTCTTCTACATGTACACTTCCAAAACGTCTCTTTCATCTTCCTCTAGATTTGAAGCTTAAATTGTTTCTTTCAAAATTCTTTTATACACCCAATTTGACCAAAACAACAGGTCCAGTACAAGTCCTCATTTTGGCACTCAAGTACCAAAACTGTGCTTGTCTATCAAGTGCACAGGACACTTATCCTCGTAACTCGATTTCTTTCTTATTTCTTTTCTTTTTAATTTTCTGATAAACAACAGCTCATAGCAAATTACCTAGCAGGAATCTAAGAGGTTGTAAAATACTGCTGCTAAAAAAAAGGTTTACACCTAGGTTAGCAAGAAATAAGATCAGGATTAGCATCAACTCCAATCAAAAAAGGGAACAAGTCGTCAGAGAAGCACAGACCTGAAGCCAGGGAGATGGGATACCATAATAGGTGTATTCTTGTGGAACTTCTTGGTTTCTTGCCAGTCTTTCCAATACTTTAACACACTTAGGAAGACAACTCCAATATGCCTCGTGATTATTCGACAGCAAAGCAACCAGAAGACTCATAGAAGACGTCAAGACACCCAAATCCCGTTCGTCTAATAGTTGTGCCATCCGATCTGACCTGCAACACATGAGAAAGACAACTTAATTATACAAGAATTATTTATTCCGTCAAATTATCACAGAATGCACATTGTACAAAAGTTCATTACCAGCCATCCACATTCACCACGTCAGGGTTTTTTCTATAGAGGCGCAGAAGACACAAAGCAGCCTTCTTCCTCACAAGCGGTCTACAGCTACTTGAGATCTGAAGCAATGAAACTATTAGCATCATTGTGAGCTGCTAATGCCTATCAAAACTATAAAAAATAAGGAAAAAAAATTTTTTTACAAGTAATTTTTGAACATCAGGAGCTAGTGATTCCGCAAACTCTCGGCCCCCAATATTTCCAACCTGAAAAGATACAAATGAGATTGGATCAACAGAACGTAACAACCACACCAAATTTTCAGTGCATATAACATGTAGAAATATGCCTCGAAGCAACATACAATCGAAGTAATATGCTTGCACAAACTAATACTGATAAAATTCTAAGAGGAGAGATCTAATATCATACCAAAGTCAAAGCCAGACACTGAAAAGTCTCATTGCGCCCGATAATATCATTGCGCACAGTATTAATTGCTAATCTCAAAAAATCATGATTCTCATTGAGCAAACATGATGTCACTATGTAGCCAACCTGTAGCCAATCAAAGCAAGAGAAAGTTATTAAGTTGAAGTTCATACCCTCATTCTATGCCAAACAGAATAAGATAAGACTTGAAAGTATCAAGTACTACAATATAAAAGCGAGAAATAAATATTGTTCAAAACAACAATTTCAGTAGATTAAGACCGGTTCTATTCATCCATAATTTAATCCTCATATGGTCATACATTTTACATTTGGAGTTATCGCTAGCTGGAAAATTCATCTCTGCAACCTCAAACAAAAGAACGCACAATAATCTACAAATGAAGTTCCCTACAAACCTAAACTTACTATCCTTTAGATATTCGCTCACCCTCTGAAACTTCACAATCATCTTCCACAATATTCCTTAGCTACTTAGATAGTTTTATTAACACTCCACAGAATAATGAAAAAAAAAACTAGTGATTGAAGATATAGCATCGTCATCTGGAATTGAAATATCATCAAGATAGCTATGGAGACAGTATACATGAAGTAGAGTACATTAATGTACTGAGACAGTTATAACAGATATCTCATTTTGTTTATGTATATAAATGTAATTAAGGTATCTCCTTATGTTGCTTCTGTAACATGATAACCAACACTTAAAAGCATCTTTCTAATCGGCAGCTTTCCAACTTATTAATTCAATCTATACTGGAATGCCTGATTTGCCATTAAGCACATACAAACAATAGTATACATTAAGTTTCACTTAGGTCCATGCTTGCTATTCAAAAAAGCAGTTCTAGGTATTGTAAGGACAATACACCCAGTATCTTATTTCTGTAATTGCATTAGCATATAGACTAGCAAATGCTTTGCATAGATTATAACCCAGAGAAGCAAAATGCAAATGTCTTATATAATCATGCAGAGGTTCTACTAGCAGGCTAAAATTAGAATCTCACTGAATTATCAGTTACCTCAGTTCACTGAATTAGGCATCATACTATTTAATATAAAAGCAGTGTGTGTATCAACCAAGTCACTTACATTTCAGTTTTAAGAAAGCTGGTGGTAGCAATGCAAAAGCACATAAAACAGCATTCAGGCAAGAAGAAATTCTGTGGATAACCCAGTTTTCTGTCATATTAATACAATTGCATTTTATAAGAACCGACGAAGTATCTTCAAGTATTGTAAAGTTATGTGGTCAGTTTGTTTGAAAGGTATGTGGCAAGGTCTTCAATTTAATCTTTAAGTATAGTCAATTTTGTGTGAGCCTGTTTGCGAGACATGCAGAGAGGTCTTCAAAAACCTACAAACTCCATTTCAGCATCCAGTTTTCAGATTTAGCCCCTTTTTGACAACTATTATTTCAAAACTCTTTAATTCTCATACTTATTTTTAACTACACATTTACACAATAGAATATTTTGAAAATAAACCTAAATATTTTCTATACTTTTTAACCACGCGTTCTCCAAAAAATCACTATTCAAAACTCAATTTCTCAAAATAATGGCCATCAAACAGGAGCTTACTATGTTTCATCCTTTGCTCTAAATTCGTTGCATTAAAAAGGGAAAGATCCCGCGAGTCTAATCTTAGTGTATAGGAGTTATTGAAATAAAGAAGCAATAAACTCTTTTTTTGCTAGAGATTGAAACTTCTTTTTCTCGTAACTCTTCTGTTCCTCGTCTGTGTTGGTTGAGAAAACAGCACAAAATTAAGTTCAATGTCAAGAGTTAAGATAAATGAATTGCTGTAAGACAAAAACCTTTTGCCTTTAGCCCCTTTTATGGTAATAGATTACAATATGATGTTTAAACCCTTAAGAATGCCGGTCGCACTGAACTCTCAATTGCCGAATTCAACCTTCAAAGTCCATTCTCAATATTTTCTTTCCTAATCAAATAAATGAAATTGACATCAATGCACTGCTGAATAATTTATTTCAACACATGCTTCTAGGCAATTTAGATATTGAATATGCATGTACAAACTTGCATTCATTGGGTACTATGGGTCACTACCTGTCAACCACAATGTTGAAAAGAAATTCATAATTAATGTGAACTAATCAGATAGATAGGAATATTGGAAAAATTGAATACGTATATTACCTGTTTTTCAGGATACTTTGGAGCAGATATCAAAGAAACAGCTTCCATGTGACCGAAATCCACATCATAGCCCAGCATATAAATGTAAAGAATCTTCCAGACATATTTCTTCTTTTCATAAGGTGTGGAAGCCTGTCAAATGATTAAAAAAAAAAAGGGTTCGACAAGCAGTAGTCAAGTGATTATGCAATTACCAAAATAACTGTTGTGCAGAGCATATTTTAGAGTGGAAAATCAGAAGTGAGGGAAAATACGTCCGACATATATTGGGTCAACAAATCATGAAAAATGCAAAGCTATGAAAGAAAAACTTTAGGTGAACTAGTCAGTATTGCTCCTAATATTGCGGAGACATATTTCATGAAACAGTGATGAGTACAAACTCCAGAAATTTTATTTCTGACAAATGGAAGTTACAGAAAAGAGAAGAGGTTGAAAATTCTTACATGCAGTAATTGTTTATTGTAGTTTTTTAGTCTTCATTGGAATTCAGAGCGTGCATAATTTAGGGTAATTGTTCATAGCAGTAATATGTCCATCATTTAGGGCTTTAAATGCCTCATTCTATCATATAAAGTGACAAAAAACCTATGAATTTGTCAACAGGGCAATTGCTTATGGTAAGCAAGAAAAATTCTCAAGTCAATCATCCTTAACACTGTAGTTAAGGAGGTGCCTCATGTACTGGCAATGGCTCTCTACTTAAACCTATAAGTAAAATCATATTAAAGTTTCTGATCATCATGATATCTACTGTTACTAAGGTTTAATACGAGAACATTTTGTGATAATCGGTAAAGACAGGTAAAAATTCACAAATTTGTATAATAGACCTTGAATTTCAATTTTGGCTAAACATATTTCTTTTTTAAAAACTATTTTACACTGATTTTGTATAATGTTAGATAATAGTAGGTCAATAACAGAGTATCGCAAAAGATACTACAGCCTCAAAGATTCTAATATTAGAAATGTGAAATGGTGCTCTATGGAAAAATCCAGTTTGATCAAAAAAGTCAAATTTCTATTACAATGGGACGGATGTAAAATATTGCGTGTGTTACAATTGTAATCAATGCATCTGTAGCTTGCAAACTTTCATTCTAAGCACACTTTGAAGTTTTCTAGAAATTTCTCCATCAGAGCAGATACCGATACTACCCAAAGATGCAGTATTTATTTAGGGTAACGATCAAGAATGAAGAATGGAAAGAGTTAAGAGTTAAGACCCTGGAAAATAGAAACAGCTTAATCACCAAGAAATTGACTTATTCCAATCCTTGATATTCTGTCAATTCACATTATATAAATGAAGGAATAAGTCAGAAAGACAAGAAAGTCCTACAGAGGCTGCATCTCATTTTAGATTACACGTGTCTTGATGATACAGAACGAACAGACATTGGGACTGTATGATCAATTTAACTCAAAACAACTAGTATCTTGAGACAGGTATTATAATTATACTCCATATGGCACTCTAATTCAAAAATAGGCAATGAGGTATTGGTTTTCTTATTCTTTTCAATTAATATATTAAGCATCCACTGAAGTGAGTTTTGAAGTAAACCACCAAATTACAAGTAACTGCAATGTCACAGTTGTTCCCTCAATCTATATTATCCTTGACAAGCAAAAATCTATTACCACCACAAAGATTTCAGAGGATTCTCCGCAAGTGCATACAATGTATTGACATGCGATGTATACATGAAAAGAGCACCAAGAAACTGCAAGGTGCACAACATTCCCCATCTCCCACTGATTTTCAAATTCAGTTCCAATGTTTAAAAAGGCTCAATTTGGTGCCAAGACCTTTCACCTCCAAGAAGAAACAGTTTTGAGGCGCAAGCCACAAGATGAACCAATAAAATAATTAAAAATAATACAAAGGCCCAGAATTCTCATATATTTATCATTACTAATAGGATATTTGAAAAACCATCAACATGTTATCTTAGATTCGTTATCATTGTCAGTGTCTTCTATTTACATAATATTTATCATCCTTGTCGTCTTGCAATGGTGTCTTCTCCTTCCTCTTTCCTTTTCGTGTAGAGGCAGAAGAAAGGAAACAGAAGGAAAAACCTAAAACATAGGTTACAAAAAATAGCCAAAAATAAGGTTCGCAATAAAATGTGCAGAAAATGCAGGATAAACAGGTGAAGACTTGGTCGTTCCGAAGATTAGCCTTGGGGTGTAAGCCATAACAATAGCACTTTAAGGCGTAAGCTTTGAGCATTTAGTGAAAGACTCGCCAGAAAATGGACTCTGGTTGGAACTCGATTGTGATTATCAACTCGTTAAAAGATTGACCACGTACAGCTGTTATCATCATGCTAATTATAGTTTTAAAAAAACACTGTACAGTATGAATTGAAAGAGGATATTGTAGGAGACTATCGACAATTCGTTGGTCAATATCTTGTAAGAATGTCGAACATCTGACTGGATCTCTGTTGTTTAAAGGATAAATGAGAGAAGTAAATAAATAATATAATAAATTAAATAAAATTTCAGCTGTGCTTCATTTAAATTGTGGGGAAGCATGAAGTTCTTTCTCAAAGTTCAAGAGCATAAGCTAAATACAGCAAATTGGTTTCTCTAAGAAAATGATCGCTTCTTTGGACTACATTTTTCCATCATTTTTTCTTTTGAAAAAAATACACTCAGGTGTTTCAGAAATTTTTATGCTGGGACTCGTTTTTGATTTCTGAATCTATTTGGAATTCTTCATAAAGATATCCTAAGTTAAAACAGCCACATTTTTACCCATTAGCTGAAATGATATATACTCGCATAATCTTAACTGATATGACCTTGTACACCCCTAATCCAGGCACACAACCTTCCAACTAGGACAGCACCAGCCAAATCATATTGAACTATTCAGTTCCTATATTCATGCACCCACAAACTCTGCATCTTTGTCACAAATTCTATTTATTTAGCCATCCCAAATCACATAGATAATGGTTGCGCCTTTGAACTATTCACCATATAATAATTTGCATTAAAAAAATCCAACATGAACTTGGTCCCACTTCATTAAGCAGTATCATGTGCATAATACTTCGACGTTTATGCAAGCTCAATTAAAAATTTATTATCTGCAAGATAAATGATCTGCTTTCATCAATCCTTGGGTCTCATGAAAGCACAACTCAATCTCACACACCCGATTGCCATATGCGCAAGAAAAAATCTACAAAAACAAAATTCCAGGGGTATTAAGCCTAATATTCTGATACATCCTTTTTTCAGAAGATTAAACTCAGCTCAAGAAAACTCCACCACTACAACACACAATCAAAAGATTAACAGTGCCCATTCAACAATTTTACTTAGTCAGTTCATGCAACTGATTCACTAAATGCCCCATGGACACAATTTAGCTTGTCATTAATCCTTACTTTACTGCATATTTCCATTCTAAAACCCCTAGAGAAACAAACCTCTGTAATTAACAACAAAACGTCCTTAAAGTTTAATTTTCAACAAAATAACAAAAAATTGAGACAAATTTCACCGCCTACAGCTCATAAGTCATATCAGATTGCAAAAATCACAAACTGCATTTAATTTTACAAATGAGAAAAAAAAAATAGCCACCCCTCTGATTCAGCAACCCATACACGCGTATACGTGTGCATATCTAGTTAAGAACTTGCCTTTTCGTTCTTGAAGCGAGTGCGGATATTTCCGAGCTCTTTATCGACGCGGAGGCGCTCCTGCTCTTTGTTCTGACAATTCCGAACATCGCTTATAAACACCGACAACCCTCTCATCCCAGACAACGCCATCCTCAATCTGTCTCAGATCCAAAGCCCGAGAGATGACGTCACAACCCCCAGATCCAACGGCCGCCAATATACAACAACAGATCTCAATCAACTTCAAAAATTCAATTATCAAAAATCCCCTTGTACACTGTTGCCTGTATAATTTATACGAAATCAAGTGTGTGTGTGTAGGGAAAGGGGAGAAGTGGGTGTGATCTGGAGAGAGTATGCAAAAAGCCGTCGGACAGTGGAGGGAGGCACTTTAATTTAGCATTATTTATTTTTCATTTATTTATTTTTTCTTTTGAGAATTAATTAATTAATTGCAGAATTTTCCTTTTTGTCCCTGGTCTGGGTCGTCGTACGGGGTCCGCTGAATTGAGGGGTTTCGGGTTTATGGGTTGACCCGGTTACAAGAGCTTTGTCCAACGATGACAAAGGCGCCTCAAAAAGGCTATTTCTATTTCTATCTATATTCTAGAAAAAGTAAAATGCCTTCAGCAAAACAGAAGGAAAAAGAACGGCAAAATTTCGCTATCGATCTTCATTTTATTGTCGTATTAGTCTTTTGTGTTTTTAATTTTTAATTTTTTTTTTATAATTGTTGTACAATTAACATTTGGTGGTAGAAAATGTCAAATACTTATTGAATTGGTACCTAACTCAATTTTTTTGGCACTCATCTACGTCGTGACATTGAAAGATCATCTAATGCTTTATCAAATGTATAAATTGCTTTCGTTTGAAAACTCGTTATATAATTATAACAATTGGTTTAAAAACAGATCACTTTTTTTCCAAAAAACGTGAACTAGTTGTGAAGTTAGATCTTTTAATTAAGGAACAAAAAAATATTGAACGTATGAATCATACTTTTAAAACAATACTAGATAAATTTAAAAAGAGTTGCAAGGGTCACCCCATCATGCCCCTCCACCGTGCTGCGGACTAATTTGGTAGTGAATTTACTGTTAAATCACTTTTTTTTTCTTTAATTTTGTTTAATCAAATACAAGTGAATATGGTTACAAGCAACCATACTTTTAAATTTAATCAAATATCACTCTAATTAAATTTCAATTAAAATAGCTTTGTTTATTTCTTTGACATAAATACATGACGACAGTTAAAAAATAATGATCATCACACTTACACTTAATCATTAGTTTTTAACACGAAATATGTACAATTCCAATTAAATAAATGAAGAAACTACCATTTGATCGAATTTCGATAGTTTAGGTGACGAAATTGAACAGAAATGCTCGATGAAATCATATGAAGGTGTAATTACTCAATTGAACGAAAATTAAAGAACAAGACTTGATTAATATTAGAGTAAATTATAGCAATCAAAATTAATGTGTAATTATCCAATTGAATCAAAATAAAAGTACGTCGCCAATGACAAAATTCCGAAGAAACGAGGCTGTCTTTCCTTGTAAAATACAACAGAGTACACCCCTTAACGGAGTGTTGCTTTGTAAAAGATATTGGACATACAAGATCCCTACAACTGTACGCTGCTAACTAGAGATGAAATATAAAAGTTGCACCACATATACGAGAAGGAACCGTATAAAAGATGACTATGAGATCCTCGTATAGAATTGAAAGGCGCACCAAGTTTCACAACACAGTAAGAGAACCCAGCATTACTTTTTGTTAACTTGCAACGGGCTTTGAAATGGCCTTCTTGATAGCTTCGGCATATGTTCTGTGTTGGTAAGTAAGAGTCGATTCGAGTAGGTCCCAAAGCGATGTCTTCGGATTCCATCCTGGCAATATCATGATTAGAACTTAGTATAAGAATTTTGCGAACATTCTCAAACATTAATGTGTTTTTAGAAACAAGTTATTACCAAGTTGTCTGTTAATAATAGTCATGTCTGGAATTCTCTTGTCACTATCATCATATCCTTCACCATAAAATTCTTTGGAGCTAACATCGATGGTAGGTGTTTCTAGTGATGATTCTCCACTAACCTTTGAGTAAACCTACGAGCATGCAAGAACAAAAGTTATGTTGAGAGAATACATATAGAGAATAGCAGGGGGAAAAAAGAATAAATTGATTCGTTGAAAAGATATATGTGAAAGATGATATTCAAATCACCTGTGTCATCATTTCAGCAAGTTGCCTCACTGTAACTTCATTGTTGGGGTTGCCCACATTGAATATTTGACCGTTAGCCCTGGCTGGATTTTCCTGAGTAAAATCTCAAGGTCAGCTACTAATTCCACATGCTAAAGTCAAACAGAAGTAATAGGGGAAAAACTTGACATACTATCATCAATAGAACAACTTCAATGGCATCCTTTATATAAATAAAGGTTCTCTGTGATTGGCCACCATCTACAAGCTTAAGTGGTTCACGCCTTAGGAGATTCTGCACGACACAAGAGGATTGCCAAATAGAAAATAAGATGTGTGGAAATCACTGGCGTGAATTTCAATTCTGCAAGGGAAAAATCAACTTACATTGCTAAAGCACGCTAGAACTCTTGGAACACCTTCACTGGGACCGTCGATTCCAGGTATGAAATCCATTCGGGGACCAATCCAGTTGAAAGGCCTCACAATGGTAAACTCGAGACCATTCTCAGCACCCTCGGCTATGGAACAATTGAGTGAGGAATAAATAATGTAGGTTCCCATACCAAAACAACAAGAGCTATCAACTTAAGCTCACTTACCATAAATCAATCTCTCAATCAGTTGCTTTGCACATGCGTATGACCATCTCTGCTTCTCAATTGGGCCAAAAATGCAAGGGGAGGCATCTTCTGAAAGAACATAATATGCAGGATCCTGATGACAAGTAATGATTCAGAAGATTTTCTATGAAAAATTATATTAAATATTTAAGACTCCTTTGCTGACAACTTGCAAAACAGCAGGCAATTTCGTGCTCTGATTTTTACACTTGACGTTCAAAGTCATCAATGAAAAATCAATCTACATAACCCATAATGTATGTCCAAATTTCAGTAAAAATACAACCAAAAGAGGCAATGCCAAAAATTTCAGTGACAGGACAGGTTATCAACAGAAAAAAGTTTCAATCCCTCCTAGATACCACCATACCAATAATCCAGTAAAACAAGCATGTCAAGGACACCTCGCAGAAGTGGAGGAAAATAACACAGGAGCAGTCCTGAATAAACATGGGGGAAAACATGCAGTGGATGTAGCGTGCATGTCTAGTATCTTACTGAGTGTTGCAAGAAAACAAGCAAAAGAAGTATGCAAACAAAGAAAGATCGTGCAGCACTCAAACTGTTGTGGACAAAAGCGCACAAATTTTATTCTATTATTCATTTCACATATTTCTTCGGATGAATCATCAACTCATCCCCAGTCCCCTCTCAATCTCATATAAATTTCGATCATTCTGAGTTAATAATAAGCTTTATTAGTTCAATGAACAAAAATAAGCAAGAGTATACTATTTGAAATTGCCCCAACAGTATATTTTTAAGTATATGAAGCATGGAATCTTCAAATCGCAGAGCTATTTCCACTTAAGTAGATCGTGTATCATATTGTATTTTCACTTACATAGGTAGAGTAAAAAATTGAGATAAAAAAATACATACGAAACTCAAGATAACCCTTGTATGTTTTCCATAAATGGTGGAAATGATGTGCATAATATTCAAAAATAATCTCAATATGCCAGTATCCCTTAAAGCTCTCTGTCAGAGCTTAAAATAAATACACCAACCAATTTATTGCCCAGATGAGAAACGAGAGAAGAAACAGTCTTCTGTTTGTAAAATATTTTTTTGTGGAAAGGCCTAATAAACATGAGGCAGATATACTTGTAGTAAGATTAATTTAATGCGGTGCAAAGAAGGGAAACCAAAAGCAAAACAAAATTGTTTATGCAAGTACCAATACATAGAAATCACATAACAGCTACAGAGACTGCATAGAAAATTCTGAAGAGAACAAGTCCTTTTCAAATTCAGTAACTAGACACAGAAGTCAAAAGAGAGAGCGTGAAAAAGCTAAAAAGTGTAAGAAAAATAATGATCAAGAAAATCACAGATTTGGACTCCGCAAAAGTAAGCTTTGTCAAACAAGAGAAAGAAAAAGGAAAGCAAAAACTAACCTGCCGCAATGGACTATCTTTTGGCAAGAAGCAACCAATTGTTTTCCCATACACTTCACAAGTGGAGAAGTGTATGAGACGCTTGCTATTTTCTGAACAGTATTTCACCTAAATCCACAAAACCAATATTACATCATACATCAATTCAGAAGTGAGCACTAACCAAGATTTTATAAAATATTTCCATTAAATAGTAAAGACATACCACTGGGAGAGCATCAATGAAGTTGCTGTAGATAGTATCCAGAGGACGTGTGTTATAATCCGCTGGAGTGCAAATCGCAGCAAGATTTATTGTCTGCATCACAAGAAATATATAAGATTCACATCCCAGTCAGCCTCATCGAAAATCCATGAAAGATACGAAGCTCAACAAACACGTTAATACAACTTAAAAGGAATAAAAAATTCACAGCAAAAAGCAATTCCCAAATTCAATATAAAGTATATAAAGTGAATATTGTGTATGAAAATGACAGTAGAAACAGAATAAAGAAACCTTCAGGTGCAAACTATAGGTCATAAGAAGAGCACAAAATTAAGACCTCAAAAGACCTAGAGATCGCACTAAAGTTCCAGACACTTGCGAAAGTCAGATCAAGTAAAACTCAATTACGAAAATCAAAATTCAAAGTGAAATTTCGAAATTCCAAAGGATAAAAACAACTCCAATGTGAAACAAAGCCGATGAAAAATAAATAATGGCACGAGAAATTGCAAACAAAGCCACGGTACCTCATATCTAGATCCGAAATTTCATGCAATAAGAAAATAAAAATGCAGGATTTTATTCAAGAAAAAGATCGAAGAGTTGGAGGATTACAAGATCTGCCATCTTGATGAGACCTTCGAGGCGAGAATCGTTCTTGATGTTGAGTCGGTGGAACTGGATGCGACCGGCCCATGGGAGCTCACCCGAGCCAGAAGGCTCCAGCAGGTGCTTGATCTTATCATTATACACGTCAACAGCGAGCACCTTGTGCGGTGTCTCGCTCATGAGCTTCTCGCAGAGGTGTGAACCGATGAAGCCGCCAGCGCCGATCATGCAAATAGTAATAGACTTTATTGGATTCCCGTCCAGATCTACTTTTCCACTCGCCATTTTTGAACTTCGCACAAATTTCTTCGATAATACAGATTGGGTGATTTTTCTGTAAAATTGTGATTCAATTATGGAGTTTAAGAGGGGAAGAATGGATGTATTTAAAGGTAGAAATGGAGGGAGGACAGTCTCTCAGAGTCCGTGGCCTTACTGCAAGCATTTTCACACGTCTTGTCAGCACTCGCGTTAACACGGAATTCTTTTCTTACTCTCTATATTTTGATGCCACGTTGCAATTTTTAAATACATTGCGATAAATATTGTAGGGTCAATAAAAAAGAAATATCATTACACGAAAGATTTATTCTGAGTTACACCCTATCGTACATAATACTCAAATAATATTTTATTATTAAAAAAAAGGATGAGACGCATTTTTTACGGTCTCCATCTGTCCTGTACTGGGCCTTGGTGAATGAGGTAAATCGTAGGTTATACCTCCAAAGGTGTAAGGTGGAAGACTGCTTGTACAGTTGCACTAACCCAATGGCCAAATCCATATTTCAGGATT
>CAIGRP010107087.1:0-35992 GCA_903798385.1 Fraxinus cuspidata | reverse complement strand
TTCCAAACAGGATTAATGTGAAAACTAATGTGACAAAAATGAACAGTGAATCTCACATTCACTCTTTTAAGAGAAGGAGTGATATAATTGGTTTAAATTCAAAATTCTAAAATTTGAGATGCTTTGGAAAATTAAGGCTAGTCAAGTTTATTGGCTTAATTCTATGTCACATACAAATGCTTTATTTTTTTTTTTTTCATTTAAAAGAATTATATTAAACGAAAAACAAAAATGAGTCATAATTCAGGCTTAACCAAAAACACCATGATGAAAAAAATATTGTTGTTTTTCTTCTATTCTTTCACTATTTTATTTTCAAACTATTTTCGATTCCATCATGTAAAACGTAACGGTGTAAATAGAGACTAAAAAATAATTTATATTTCAAGTTAGAGATAAACTAAAATTTTGTCAATTATTCAGTTAAATTCAATGCATGTAGTCTAGTTGATCAACCCACAAACATATCATCAATAAAAATCTTGGAAATAGGGGTGGCAATGGGCAACGAGCTCGGATTTTGGCCTAGTGAGCCGAGCTGAACTCATGGTCATTGTAACTGGTCTAAAAAATCGAAAAGTTCGCTGTATAGCTTAGTTTAGCTCGACTGCCACGAGTAGGGCCCATCCATTGATCAACGAGTCGAGAGAGCTCGATTCGGCCCATAGGGAATCATATAGGCACATAATTATCTAGGTGCTAACACTTTTTTTTTTATCCGACTTCATAGAAGAATTGGGGATAATTTTCATTGACACATCTTATGCTATAGGTACGTGGAATGCTGGACACCGAGCATTTCCTTAAGGTGATGATCTTTAGTCTTGAGGTGACTATGTCTACAGCATATGCTAGTCTGAAAAATTAAGAATTCTTTCTAGGTCCATTGTGCTATCTAAATAAATGTTAGCCCAATTATAGGCGAATATATTTTTCTGGAAAATTCCCCAAGTATAGGGAAATTCTTCATAGAATTCTTATAGGTGTGCTGACAACACCTAATTAGCAAGTTTTTATTTATTTATTTATTTATTCGGATTGCCAATGAAATTGCGTCAAAGAATACACCTGTACGAATTTTGTGAAACTTTCCCTGTATGTGTAGTATTACTCTATTTTTCTTGACCAAACATGCTCTTAAGAAAATTATGTTTGGCAAAAATATATTATAAACATGTTTTTCTCCCTGAAATTGGGGTCCTGAGCAAACTGAAAATGATAGTAATGCGCCTATTTGTTGGAAATGGACATATAAACTTGATTTTGAATCAACTTTGACAAATATTTGGATGGGTCCTTATAGTCAATTGTTATGAGTTTATAGTCGAAACCGTAAGTAGAAAACATGTTTGATTGTGTTAAATCATTTTCGAATGAACGAGAAATTAGAACCAAAAGTTAATATCTTGTAAGGGGACATATATTTTAAACGTTAGAATTTGAGATTAGAGGAAAGATAAAAGCTTTTTAACCTATTGTCCTATTCATAGACTAAAAAAGTTTGAAATATGAGTTTGGACCCCTAAAGAGTACCACGAGTCCTCAGTAGGGAAAATGTGTAGATTTTATTGGGTTCGATTATGAACCCGACATGCCTGCCTTCACTTAGGCTGTGGATTCTAGAATTGGGCTTGGCACAATATAATTTTAGGAAATTATGCTTAGACCTATTTTTAAAGTTTAAATTTCATTATTCAAATTTTAAGTTTAATCTTACATAAATTAGGTTATAATTCTTTATTTAATATTTTGAAAAAAATGTATTATTAATAACCACTCATAAATAAGACATGCGTTCCTTCAGTTGGGCTGTGGGATGTGGATTCTAGAATTGGGATTGGCACAATATATTTTGAAGAAATTACACCTAGGCATATTTTTAAAGTTTACATTTCATTATTCAAATTTTAAGTTTAATGATCTTACATAAATCTGGTTTTAATTCTTTATTTAATATTTTTAAATAAATGTATTATTAATAATCATTCATAATCTCTCTCTCTCTCTCTCTCTCTCTCTCACACACACACACACACACACACATTCTCTCTCTCTCTCTTCACACATTCTGAAATTTCCAACACCGCCACTAGCAGTGAAAGCGCAACCAGTGTTGAGACACGACTGCAATTGCCTAAACGCGAGACGACGACACAACGGGTGTTGCTGCTGCAAGCGCACCGTGCTGCAGCTGGGACCCATGGGCATGCACTTCAATGCCAACGATTGTTGCCACCGTAACGGTTGGCGATTGTGCAAGAATGTGGTGCAAGTATTACTATTAATAAATTAATTTAAGTGGTTTATTATTATTAAAATTCTGTTGGCAATGATAGTTTTATAACTATCAACTTTTAATGAAAAGTGAGTAGCTTTTTTATGTCCCATGAAATTGTCTATCTGCCTATAAATGTGAACGTAACACATTAAATAAACATTCAATTACAGAGAGGTAAAGAGAGAGAACGATTTCTTAATTTTACTAGTTCCTATTTTATAAGTTTAAATCGTTCAATAATTTGATCAATAAATTAATATGTGAAAATCATGAATTCTAAAGATTTTGGTATTATGGTTAATTAATTGCTTTCATGTGGTGTAGAGCAGAATTCTTAATTGTCCTTTAAAATTAATGTTTTCCACTTATCAATCCTTAATTATTTCTTATAGATTTATAAATCAAGGTTTTGTTAAATTTAATGAAACTAATATTGTTGAAATTCACGGCTGCATTCTTTTCCTGCTTCATAAAAATCCGTAAATCAGTGGCCTTAAACAATAAAATTGACTCAATCCATTTGAAGGAATAAAACACATGCAAGTTTAAATAATAAATTGATTGACAAGTGGGCCTCGTTTTTACAGAGTAAAGGTGCTATAGTGCGCCAATAATAATGTTTTATGTTTGTAAGTATTTTCTTGGATAAACTATAGATCGGTGGAAATCAAGTGGTGAAAATGATGTGATTTACATCTTTGACTTAAGAGTCTACATGACATAGATGAAATAGCCTTTTTGATTAATTATTACTTTAATAGCCTCTTATAAAGTGCATCCTATTTGCATATAGAATCTCGTTACGTGAAATAAAAGAATTCTTATAGTCAAGTGATGGGTTTATTGAGTTTTTGTTGCTAAATAAGAACATGTAAATTTGTAAATAAACATTAAGTGATAAATATTATATTTATGTAATTAGTGTTTGATTAATGTTGTTTGTTAGTCATTAAAGTGGCCAAACATTATGGTATTGTGAGCACTAAATTACATAATTTATTTATCAATTACTCTTGATAGTCTGATGCTTATAAATGAAGATGACATTATTATTATTGACAACAGTATATTGGCGTTCATAGATTATAAAATTATTATGAATCGCTCAAATACTGATCAGTTAATTTTATAAATCTTGATCTTGATCGTAATTAATTGATGTACTTAGTTAAATGTGTTTAGTATATTCAAAGATATCAGACATGTTTGATTAGAGTAATTTAACTATCAATTAAGTGAAATTAAACTAGTATAATTATATTTATTATGATTGGTATAACGTAGTATCACCCAAAGGAGAAGTACGGTATACATTTAATCTTATCTAAATCTGAATTTAAGTGTTTAAGTCAAAATTCAAAGCACTAATATTAGAGCATTTTATATTTTGCAGTACATGTTCCCGTTTCTTTGTATGCGTATGCTTTATTTGTATCACTACTCAACGAGTTCAATTTTTTTGACTGGTGTGAATAAGTTTAGTTCAACTTAGGTGTTTTGGACTTAGACTTCGCACTTCAAGTTGAGAAACTTGCTAATCTCACTGATGAGAGCGGTGTTGATGAAATATCTTTTCGTAAGGTTTGAGAAAGATTAAACAAATTAAGCCTAATGTTTATGCGAATGACCTTAGTAGAGAATATCAAGTCTACTATCCCTAAAACTGAGATTGCTAAGGAATATATAAAATTTGTGGAAGAACGTTCCCAAACAACTGACAAATCACTTGCTGGTACACTGATGAGTACCCTAACCACCATGAAATTTGATGGTTCTCGCACCATGCATGAGCATATTACAGAAATGAGTAACATTGTAGAAATACTTAAGACTCTTGGGATGAATATGGACGCGATTTTCTGGTACAGTTTATTATCAACTTCTTACCTCCTGAGTATGACCCATTCCATATAAACTATAATACCTTAAATGACAAATGGAATGTGAATGAATTGCACAATATGCTCGTGTAAGAGAAGACAAGGCTTAAGAATCAAGAAACTCATTCTGTTAATCTCGTAAGTCATTAAGGAGCTAGAAAGAATTATAAAAAAGGTCTGGAAAGGGGCATTAAGCAAAAATCGCTAAAGATAAATGAGTTTTCTGCCCAAATCCACAAGAAAGATATGTGCCATTTATGTCGTAAACTTGGGAACCATAAAAAGGTCTGTCTGAAACATATGGCATGTTCGAAAGTAAGGTAAGATTATTTCTTATGAATGTTTCGAATCTAATTTGGCAGAAGTTCCTTATAATACTTGGTAGATTGATTCTAGATGTATCACTCATGTTACCAATACAATGCAAAGATTCCTTTCAATCCAGACCATAAATCTAAATGAAAAGTTTGTTCTCATGAGCAAACGACTCAAAGATCCTGTTGAAGCTATTGGAACTTACCGTTTGATTTTAGATACGAGACATCATTTAGATTTATTTCAAACTCTTTATATATCTTTTATTTCCTGCAATTTAGTTTTCTTATCAAAACTTGATTCTTCTGGATATTTATTTAATGGTGGAAATGGATGTTTGAGTTTATTTAAACAAAATCATCTTATCGGTTCCGCTACTCTTTGTGATGACTTATATAAATTAAAGCTTGATAACCTTTTTATCAAGACTATTTTAACCTTGCATCATAATGTTGGTACTAAACGTGGTTTATGCTAACTTGTGGTATAAACATTGAGCCACATATCCAAGGAAAGGATAGAAAGATTGGTAAAGAATAAAATCCTTCCAGACTTGGATTTTAGTGATTTTGGAACCTGTGTGGACTGTATTAAGAGTAAACAAACCAAACACACAAAGAATGAGCCACAAGAAGCACACATCTTCTGAAGATAATACATACTGATATGTGTGTGCCTTTTGATGTTCCATCATTCGGTAGAAAAATATATTTTATCAGTTTTATTGATGATTTTTCACGTTATGTTTATGTCTATCTATTGCATGAAAAGTCTCAAGTTTTAAATGCTTTAGAGATCTTTGTCAATGAAAAACGACAATTAGACAAAAAAGTGAAAATCATTAGATCTGATAGAGGTGGTGATTATTATGGAAGGTATGATGAAACTGGACAACACCTTAATCTAATTGCTAAATTTCTTGAAAGACACGACATATATTCTTAATACACTGTGCCCGGCACACCACAATGAAAATGGTATAGCTGAATTACGTAATCGTACTATAATAGAAATGGTTAGGTGTATGTTAAACAATTCTTCTTTACACATTTCTTTATGGATGTTTTCATTAAATACTATTATGTAATTGCAAAACAGGGTTCCTAGTAAAGCAGTTTCAAAGACTCCTTTTGAACCGTGGACGGAAGGAAACCTAGTTTAAGGCACTTGCATGTTTGGGGTTGCCCAAAACAAGAATTTATAATCCACATGAAAAGAAACTGGATTCAAGAACAATCAGTGGATCAGTGGATTTTTCATTCGTTATCCAAAAAAATCAAAGGGGTAGATTTTATTGTCCTAATAATAGTACTAGAATTGTTGAAATTGAAAATGCTAGGTTCATTGAGAATGAAGAAGTTAGTGAGAGTTTGGAACCATAGAATGTGGAAATACAAGAAGTTAGAGTAGTTTCTCTACCCTCAACTTCTTCTAATGTTGTTGTTCCCCAAATTGTTGAACAGCATGATAATTTACCTAAAAATAAATAAATGATCAAACACCTCATAATGAAATTACTACTAATGAACCTGCACTAAATGAACCACAAGAAATAGCATTAAGAGAGTCACAAAGACAAATTAGACACGCTATTTTTGATGACTATGTGGTTTACCTACAAGAGTCTGAATTTGACTTAGGGATTGTTGATGACGATTCAGTTTTGTTTTCACTGGCCATTGAAAGTGCTCATTCTAATAAGTGGTTAGATGCTATGAAAGATGAATTGAAATCTTTGGAACATAATAAAGTTTGGAATCTTGTCGAATTACCTTAATCGTGTAAAAGAGTTGGGTGCAAATGAGTCTTTAAGTCTAAGCGCGACTCTAATGGTAATATCAAACGATATAATGCAAGACTTGTAACCAAAGATTTTACTAAAAAAGATGGCATTGATTATAAGGAGACCTTATCGCCAGTTTCCAAGAAAGACTCACTCAAGATTATAATGGCTGTAGTAGCTCATTATCACTTAGAGTTACATCAAATGGATGTGAAAATCCCCTTTCTAAATGGAAAGTTAGATGAAAAAGTTTATATGGATCAGTTTGAAGGTTTTTTAGCTGAATGAAAGGAATACATGGCGTGTAAATTAAAGAAATTAATATACGGGCTTAAATATGCTTCCCGTCAGTAGTATCTTAAGTTCAACTATACCATTACTTCCTTTGAATTTAAAGAAAATATCGTTGATCTATGTATATATCTAAAGGTCAGTGGGAGCAAGTTTATATTTTTGATTCTATATGTTGATCACATCTTCCTAGCTACTAATGATCTTTGTTTATTACACGAGACCAAGAAATTTCTCTCTAAAAAATGTGGAATGAAATATATGGGATAGGCAATCTATGTTATTGGAATTGAAATATTATGAGATATATTACAAAGATTGTTAGGGTTGTCTCAGAAAGCATACATTAAGAAAGTTTTAAAAAGATTTAAGATGGAAAATTGTTCAACGAGCGTCGTTCCAATTAAAAAAAGAGACAAATTTAGTCTCATACAATATCCTAAGAACAAATTGGAATACAAACAAATGACAGCTATTCCTTTTGCATATCTTATAAGAAGCTTGATGTATGCTCACACTTGCACCAAGCCCGTTTTGCCGTCGGAATGCTGGGCAGGTATCACAGTAACCCAGGACTTGATCATTGGAAAGCTGTAAAGAAAGTGTTGAGATACTTGCAAGGAACGAAAGACCACATGCTTACTTATAGGATATCTGATAACTTGGAGGTCATTGGAAATTCATATTCAGACTTTGCTAGATAAGTGGATACTAGAAAGTCTACATTTGGCTACCTGTTCCTCTTAGCGGAGGGGCTATATCATGGAAAAGTGTAAAGCAGTCAATCATTGTTTTATCCACTATGGAAGGTGAGTTTGTGGCATGCTTTGAAGCCACAATTCATGGAAATTGGTCGCGGAATTTTATTTCAGGGCTTGGAATTGTCGACAGTATTGCTAAGCCATTGAAACTTTATTGTATTCTTTTTTTCAAAGAACGTCAAGTACTCTAAATGTGCTAAATACAAGAAATTAAAGTACTTTGCTGTTAAAGAAGAAGTTCAAAAATAAAAGGTGTCAATCGTGCATATTAGCACCAATCTTATGATTGCAGATTCACTAACGAAAGCTAAAAGACATTTTATGAATATGTCAAAAGAATGGGCATTACTAGAAATGATCGTTGATATTATGGAATTTATGTAATTGATACATTGAGCTCGTTTATGTATTTTTTTTTACAAAATATTATTCATGTCATAATAGTTGGTATATGCACATGAATAGATTATATGAATGCCGCCAAGGACAGTTTTTTCAACGACATTATTGAAATGTAGTTACCGAAATTCTCATTACGTGTCATGTTAGGTAGGGACTAATATTGTAGTACATGAAAGGAATTATGCCTAAATGATGGTATAAAATTGCCATGACTCTTGTTAGTCTTTACTTAAGTATGATATATTAAGTGACCAGTGTATGAGGAATTTTACATAGACCAAATGGGAGAATGTAAGACCAATTAATTTGGCCCGAATAATATTATTAATAAATTAATTTAAATGGTTTATTATTGCTAAAATTCCATTGACCTATTAAGAAGTGGCAGTTTTATAACTGTCAATTTTGATGGAAAGTGTGTAGTTTTTTTATGGCCCATGAAATTGTCTCTCTCTGCCTAAATATGCAAAGGTAATCCATCAAATTAAACATTCAATTTCAGAGAGCTCAAGAGAGAGAACTACTTCTTGATTTTACTATTTTCTCTTTTACAAGTTTAAATCTTTCAATTATTGCTATGGATGAATGTATGCTTTTTGATCAATTAAATCAATATGTAAAAATCATGAATTCTAAAAATCTTGATATTAGGGTTTCTAATTGCTTTCAGATTGTAGAGTCTTCGAGGTGCTACTGTGGAAGCGTTGTTACAACTGCCCAGATTTGGGCTCTGCGTTGGCGGGTTGCAGGAGTTTCGATGGCGGATCGTAGGCACTGCGATGATGTCTTGGTTATCGTGGTTGCTTCAAAATCTTGATGTACTTGACCTTCAATTCCTTGCTATGGCTTGACTCCCCTCTCAAAATATAGCAATTATCCTCTTGTTCTTGATGAATTTGATGATAATATTGTGTATAAAGAGGCAAGAGAGAGTCCTCCATATGTGTAGTCCTCGTTCTCTATTTATAAGAGTAAGAAAATATGTCAAAATCGCTTCCAATTTGGTTTCCAAAATAGTTTGAATTGCAAAAGGAAACTAAAGATTCGTCTGCGAAAAATGCTCGTACGCGCTCACCGGTATACCTGTTGCGCGAGCGCCATAGAACCAATCAATTAAATAATGCAATAGGTCAAAATCGCGTCCAATTTAATGGACTAGATAAGCCAAACTTGAATATTTGTTCGCCCTCAAACAAAATTATAACCTAACTTTATGATTCAAAATTTAAACACACATATAGTTAGATAATTTGCCTTTTGTCTTAAAATTGGAATATATATATATTAAAATCATGAACTGCTACAAAATTACTATGCTAAAATTAATTTCTACTTATCCATTGCAAAATCGACGCGTGTGTGTGAAAATTCATGTCAAACATCATAAATTCATAGAGTGATTCAAATGTCAACCCTCAATAGTCAAATTTATCATTTCTCCTCTCGTGAGTTTCACACCCCCAAATTTATTATTTTCATTTTNTTATTTTTGATTGTTTCAACCTCTAAAATTCAATTAAGCTAATAATCTCTTGTCAAAAGTCGAATTCTCTCAAATGAGTGTTCAGGGCTTTATCAAGACATGTATGATTTTTTTTTTACCATTATGCACACTCCTCTCCATTAAACTTTCTAAATGACCATTGTAGCGAGTTTTCAGCCGATGACACCCAAGTCAAAATGACCATAGGGCACCGGATATTTAGATACCCTTGCAGACTTAATCACTTGAATCATAAATGTTACAAAGAAAAGTTTCACAATAAGATAACACTACATATTCATTTTTTTTCTAATTTTTTTTATGACTCGTGCAATGCCCTTTATAAACACCCATTTTCAAAAATCGACCCACAACTTAATGTTTCAACCTAATTTTCATCTTATTAGTTATGCCAGATTAGTTTTAGGTCAATTTGAGTATATAGCGGTGGCGATCGATTGGGAGGCGATGGTGATGGGTTGTGATGCTGATATGTTTGTGGTGATATTTGTGTAGTGCATTTTTCTGGTTGCCAATAGTAATGGTCATGCAAGGAAAAAAGGTGGTTGTAGTGGTGCAGGCGGTGCTATCGATGGTAAGGCAGTGGCAATGGTGGTGTTGACAGTGAGGTGGTGTTGCTGGTGGTGGTTCTGATGGTACATGTAGAGGGTTGGGTTTGGGTGGGGGTGGGGGTGGGATGGGGTGAAAAGTGTTTGTGACCAATTATTTGGTTGATTGTGATCAATAAATTGGTTAATTTGTAGCCAATAAATAATATGTGGCCGATGAGATATATATTTTGTGACTAATAAATAATATATAATTTAATAAATGTGGAATTTCGACTAAATTTGTAATAGTAACTTATAATTTATTAAGTTGTGGTCAATTAATTTAATAGTTTGTGATCAAAAAATAACTGTGACCAATTAATTTGATAATTTGTGATTGTAAAATAAGTTGTGGCTTATACAATTTGTGATCGAAAAATATTATGTGACTTATTATTTGATAATATATAATCGATAAATAAACTATAACTATAAAAATTGTGATCGAAAAAATAATAGGTGATATATTAATTTGATAGTCTATTACCAATAAAGAAATTGCGACTTATAAAATTTGTGATCGAGAAAATAATACGTGATTTATTAATTTGATAATTTGTGACCGAGAAAATAAGACGTGACCTATAAAATTTGTGATTTGTGATTATGACATGTGACTAGTACGTACTTTCGACCATAAATTGTATAATATTGCGACCTAAATATAATCAATTAGTAAAATACTTTATAATTAATTATTTAATTAAGACCTAATTTTTGAAATAATAAAACTAATTTCTTAGTTTTGAAATTGTATTTTGTAACCACCTTATTTATGCAGTGATCCTCTATATATGTTTGGGACAAATAAAATGATTATTATATAATATTTCATTTTAATTTATTTATTCTATTGACAAATGTGAATTTAAATTCCAAGAGACTTTTGACACATCATTCTTTTAATTGCGACACGTGTTAGGTCCCAAGTATTAGAGCCCCGTCTGTTGCATAACCATTGTATCCTTCCCGACATCTCTTTTTCATGTGTTTGTCTTTTCAAACACAGCTTTTGATTTATTGTATAAAGGTTCATCCTTTTGAACTTGTACTCAATATTCATCTTCTCTTTCATATTCATTATGTCATATGTACTTAAAAAGCTTTTTACATTTAGTCCCTGTTTTTATAAGAGAGTACAACACATTTCTGGTACGTCGTTTTTAGTGGTTTGAAGTGCTGTTATTGTAAGGAGAGGTCATTATAATTTGAAGACAATTTTTGTTTATAATGAGCACAAGTGCGAGAGAAATTTATCTTAAGAACCGTTAATCAAACTCTTGTCTCAATTTATATTCCTCATTTCATTCGCTTTCTACTTTCGAATTCATATAGAATACCAGATGTTATGCACATTAATTTATATGTAAACAACATAATATAAGTTGCATTTTATTTTACCACTATTGGATTTAGATCATGAGGATATTTGTTAAACTCTTGGAACGATTGCAGTCCAACAACAAAATCCCAAATAATATGCACATGTGCCTTTGTTAAAAAAATGAAAATTAATTTCAAATATGTGACTTTTTATGCAAATTTTATCCTTTAATAACTTAACCTATTATTTTGTGACTCAAATTCTGTTGAATGTTTGTGGATTGATTGAAAGTGGTGTTAAAGAGGTATGAGGAGTTTTGGGCAGAAATTTTGATGCTTTGACACAATTTGGACTGAAACTTAGTGCCTGGGTGTTATTGGAAGTGTCGCCACCATTGCTCTCCTACTACTCGCCTAACGCTCAAATGTCATGCGCCACTTGTCGGTGCGAAGGTGTCCTTCGAGCACCATATATATTCGGGAAAATTTGTTTCATTCTTTTAATGCAGTTTTTTATCATCTTTCCAGCCATAACATATTATTTTGGGTCCTATATTTAGTTCACATGATTCTTGGCTTTCATGACTTTGAAAGAGTTAGAATTGCATTAGATATATAATATTCTTTGTATTTTTCTCTCCATTATTAATAAATTCTTTGTTCTTTGCGATATTATTTTGTTATTCTTGAGTTATAATTCTTACTTTATATTGTGCTATATAATTTTATTTCTTCTATTCCTAATAAGTGGTATCAACATACATAATTCTTATTCGGATTCTAAAAAGTGGTCTAAGAGCTTAAGAATTGATTTGTTCGAGATTTTGTTCTTGTGTGACAATCATGAAGTATAATATTTTGATTTTGGATCGTAGCACTAGATTCTTGTTGTGACAGGTAATGATGCGATCAGTGCTTGCTCAGATGGATTTGAACGACGCTTTGTTGGAATTTGACAAGATGATCTCAAAATAGTTAATGAAAGAGAAAAAAACATAAAGATCAAAAGACCTTATCAAAGATTCATTTTCATCTTTCTAATCATATTATTCAGTACGTTTGAAAGGGAAAACTAAAGCGTCATGGTTGAAGTTGGAACAAATTATGTATGACTAAAAGTTTAACTAGCAAATTGCACCTAAAGCAATGTTTGTATTCTTATCATAACAGAAGATACATCCTTAGAAAATCACCATGTTGTCTAAAAACTTTGTTGCTGATTTGGAAACTTAGAGATTAAGTATTATGAAGAGGATTTGGGTTTTCATTTTAGTGTGTCCGTTGCCTGCTTCAAATATGTCGTTTAGAGACATGATATTATATGTGCGTGATACTTTCACCGTTGAAAAATTATATGATACTTTATTTTCAAATGAGAAGATGAAACATATTAGATCTAAAGCTTAAGGAGAAGGCCTTTTTGTTCACGGTGGTTATGAGAGGGGTAGTTTGAAGTCTAACTATGGTAATAAAGTTTGTAACTGTTGCAGAAGAAGGGCCGCATTAAGAAAGATTGTTACAAGTTGCAGAATAAAGAAAAATTGGCTGTAAATTAGAAGGGAAAGCAACCAGAGACTTTAGGTGAAGCATATATATTAGAGAACTCTTTGAGTGATGGAGAATTTTTGGTTATTTCTGAAGGTGATTCCAAACCAGACGATGATCGGATTCTTAATACAATTTGCACTTTCATATGTATCCCAATCGGGATTTGTTTTTAACATATGAAGAAGTTTTGAAAAGTGTTGTAGTTATGTGCAACAACATACCTTGTAAGGTAGCTGGTATTGGAAGGTTCAGACTTAAGATGTTGGATATGAATGTTAGAACACTTGATGAGGTGAGACACGTTCCAAATTTGAAGAGAAATCTTATCTCCTCGTGTACTCTTGATTTAAAAGGGTTCAAGTTCACTGGTGAATGTGGAGCTCTGAAAGTTTGTAAAGGTGCACGTGTTGTGTTGAAGGGACAACGAAAATCCTAGTTGTATGTTTTGTAATGTTGTTCAGAATCTTTGAAAAAATCAGCAGAGGTTTGGTACTTTGGTGGATATTTAGTTTGGTACAACATCATTGGAGTTTGGTTTGGAGTCTATGTTGAAAAATACAGCTCGATCGAGTTCAGAAGCTATGGATAATCCTGCTTTGCCACCACCTCCAGCAGTTCCATTGTATTAAATTGTTAGAGGTAAACCTAGAAGAAATATTAGGCCTCCATAGTGGTAAAAGAAGTTGATTTAGAAACGTATGCTTTAAGCATGGTTGAAGGTATTAAGTTTAGCGCCGCATGCCGTTTGGAGGCTGCCGCTCGAGCGTCGCATATATCCAAGAAAAGTTCATTTCCTTCTTTTGACGCGATTTTTGATCCTCTTTCCAACCATATATTCTTTTGGGTCCTATATAAAATCCATGTGATTCTTGACTTTCATACGACTTTGAGAGAGTTAGAATTGTATTAGATACGCAATTATTATTTGTATTTTTCTCTCCATTATTAATAAATTCTTCGTTCATCTTCCATATTATTTTCTTTTTCTTGTGTTGTGTTACTATTTCATATTGTGACATATAATCTAATTTATTCTATTCCTAAAAAGTGATATCTACATACAAAATTCGTATTCAGATTCTAACATAATTCTCTATAGTATAAAAGAAAAGTTAGTTAACTGTATGTACAATAGAACTTTCAAATAGTAGAAAAATAAATACTACAAATAATAATAAGCTATAGCAAAAAGATACCAACAGTCAACTGGATATCATATAATAGTACTGGATTTCATATGGAAAAGACCACGATATGGCGGGATCGAAGAGGAAAAAAACGCAAGATCAACTAACTTGTTGATTTATAATGAATATTGAGAAATGATCAACAATTGAAGACAATTCAATATTTTATCAACTTTCATAAAAAAACGACTGAGGATTACAATGCCTAATTAAATCTTAAATACTAACCTTATAAGCTCATCAATGATCAACTAACCATGTTTAGGGTTTATGACCAGTCAAGACGTGTTTGGTGGGCTGAATTCAATGTAGCCAAACAAACTAAGAATTATTTAATCCAACTGACAAGACATATCAATTAAAAATTAGGAAAAAATTGAAGCAACGGTCCCTAACCTTTTCATTTTTTGCAGACTTTACTCCAACCTTTATTTTATGCCAGTGAAGATTCCTAACCTTTCATAAATATGTAGTTGGAGTTCATCTAAACGGAAACCGTCCAATTTTTCATTAGTTGACTAAAAAAATGAAAAATTTGATCAATTTTGGCTAAATTAAAAGGGCAAAATGGTATTTTACATTTTTTTTTCTCATATTAAATAAGTTATTTAATTAAGTAAAAAAAACCAAATATAAATATATAAACCTCCACCTCACCCTCAGCCAAAACCTCTTCTCCTTCTTCTTCTTCTTCTTCTACGAAACACTACCACCAAGTCACCATGCCACCTTTGACCACACTGTCACCACTGTCATCATAACTTCTCTCACCACCCCCCACTACCAGTGCCGGCACTCTCCACAGAAAAAATGAAGAAATGCCTGCAGCAAACTACGAAAAGTCACAGCAAACCAAGTAACTCCAAAATTTTCGTCAAGAGTTGCGGGCCAAGAGCTCTGATCAAGAGTTATGGTCAACCTATCCATTCACCTATCGAAACCAGAATACAAAATGCCACTGCTCAACTTGTACTGGCATTTTCATCATATAATTTCATGCAAAAGTATACTAGTAATACTTTAACAACTTGATAAGATATTTAGTAACAGGAGGCAAAAATCATATTCAAATGAAACAAAATTAAAAATATGTAAATAGAAACGATAAAATAAGAGGGAAACTACCAATAAAAGAAGGCCATTGGAGGTCTGAGACTGAGACTGCGAAACTGAACGTTGAAAAATCTTGTTAAGGTGAGGATAAACCCTAGCTACTAAATCCTCCGAATTTTCACTTTTACACAGTTGATACAGCCTTTTCACCTTAATAAATCAATGAAACCTCAAATCAATTAGACCTTAATAAAAAGAATTAAAACAATAATAAGAATATAAATGGGGAGAGAAATTAACAGAATTGAAGAGAGAGGGATCGGAAGCAGGGTCTGTGGCATAATTGGAATCTCTGGCACTCGACGATAACGATCGGAGATGGAATTCCCATTCTTTATCTCTTTCGCCCATTTTTTAGATTTTGTTTTCGAATCGTTTCCGATTAATCCCTTTGAATATTTCCAACTGCTTTCACTTGAAAAGAGTTAATTTTTCTACTTCTGTATCTTCTTCTTCGTTTTTAGCTCGTGTGTGTGTTTTTGCAGTATCCCTTTGTAAATTGCAGTTGCTCTAACCTTTGTAGGACATTTCGAGCATGTTTGACTAACCTTGAAATGTAAAAGTTACTTTTAAGTAATACTGTAATAACTTTTTTTCTTCCTTTTTATTTACTGCACGACCCATGCTCCAGCCTATTGCTCAATTGCATATTTAGCCCATAGCATGTCAGCCAAATGCAATAAATTTAATTTTTAATTTCAATTGTCGAAATTCAAACTAAATTAATTTCAAATTTCATCATCTCAAATTCCTAGTCCTGTTTTGTTTATTTGTTTATGTAAAGGGACTTAAAGCTAAAATTATATGATCAGATAATGATTATTGGAATAATTGATCGTGGAGGAACCTAAATTACTGAATATAAGTTTTCAGGGTAGTAAATTGATGGGTGATTTTGGTAAGCAATTTTATCACATTTTATTAAATGAAAAATGAAGAGAACTTTGCAAAATTACATGCAAATTTTTGAAAAGTGTTTGGTCTACTTCAGTTGTGAAGTTTTTTCTTTTTTGTTTTTTTTTTTTTGTCTTTAATTTTTCCCAATTAAAAGTCTTCTTTTATACTAAAAAATCAACTTTAAAATTCTTAAAGCAAGGATATGGGGGAAAAAAGGGAGGGTAAAAATAAGTAGGGTGTGTGAAACAAGAAGTATATCGAAATTTGGACAAGAAAAAGAAAGGTTTCTTAGTTTTGACTTTTTGAATTGTCACATAGATACTTTATTTAATCATTTACGCCTTTTAGTATGCAATGTCGTATAATGACTTTTTATAAAAGTCAGCCCCCTAAAAGTGAATTCTTGTCTCCGTCCCCCACTTCTAAGCCTATATGTATCCCTCGTTAATTAAAGTACAAAAATCCCAATTTACCGAAGTTAACTTATGGTCGTCGAAGATATAACAATAACTTTACCAAAATTGAATTTGAAGCAATAATTTACAAATATGAAAGAATTCGGAATATGCAATAGCTTAATATCTATTTATATAACTTTGTTTGTAAAGAAGGATTTTTTGAGATCTTTATGTTGTTGAATCACTAATTATTTTTCCTCTCCAATATGCATTTTGATCACTCCCAACGGTTCAGACTTAATCACTATGAAAGGAGTCCGTTAGTCACAACCTAAATGCCAAGTTTTATGTGTTTTCTAACCTAAACGTAGGGTTTATATAGCCCTTTAAAATTTTGGACAATTTTTCTTTACAAATTTCTCATATTTTTAGTCATTCATACCTCTTCTTTCTCAATATAACACATGTATTGAGATTGCAGGGAGAATGTACATTCATACATTTGTTTATCAAACTTTATATCAAACAGACCCTTAATATGTAAAAGGGCCATGTTGCTTCAATAGTCAAGTTATTATACAAACTCACGTCAAACGCAACTTATTTGTCAAAAAATCGAACTGAAAGCGTGAATAATCAACTTGTCTATGCAAAATTTTCAATATAATGGCGTGCTAACTTCTCCTGTTAAAAAAAGGTGAAAATTATGTGATAATTTTGAATTTTTTGGTGGATTATTGGGATTTCTACGTGTTAAGGATAAATCTCATATCAAATAAAGATAAAATATAGATCAATTTACAAGGATTTGTGCTACTCTTCTTAATAAGGTTGACCTTTTAAGATGGAACCCCAAATTTTAATATGATATCAGATCTCATTAAACACTAATGAACAACTCGATCCAATTAAGACTTAAAAAATATGTACACGAATTTCAAGATTGATTTGCTCAAAAGAGCCACCATCTTGTGGGGTATGTTAAAGGATAAATTTCATATTAAATAAAAATGAAAATATAGACCAATTTATAAAGATTTGTGCTCCTACTTTTAATAAGGTTGATAATTTAAGATGGAACCCAATATCTTAATACTGTGTCGGTTTTACCTGTTGGTTCGTCTCCCACTTCTTCTTTGGTGCTCTTTGAATTTTTATTCACTTTGGCCCCTTGAACTGTTTTTAACGGATAAGTTTAAAAATAGAGACTGAAAACTTCCTAAAAGGGGTTAATTAAATTAATTTTATTTTTCAATTGGATTATACAATTAGTTTTATTTTTTGATTAGTATTATACTTGAAGGTAACTTTTCGGTTGACTGTTACATGGGAGAAAAAATTAAAACTTGCCTTTTTCCCTATTTTCTGATCTTCTATACCTCACATCATAAATGTTCATTTAATGAAAACTTTAAGAGATCGACCCTAGCCTTACTCTTCTCTTAGGAGAGACAATATTTTATTGGAAAGCACTTACGAACAACACTTTATGTAGTACTGGAATCACTATCAATTTGTTACTTATAAATTATCAACTAACTTAGGAAATTTACTTATATATAAAAGTTCTAAATTAATTGAAAAAAAAATATATAATTTACTTATATATGAAAGTTTTAAATTCATGACGTGTTGAAAAATTTCATAAATTTGAAATGGTGTAAATACAATAGCACTCTTGTGGTTCCTAAATCGTGTTCAAATTGTTGGGTTTTTTGATATCCAATTAATTCGATGTTGGATAATTTTATATCGACACCTTAGTGATGGCTCGACCCGAAAATAACTTGAGGCCACTAGAAACAACTTAATTGAGTTCATATTGCTCGTGGTCCAACACTCGTGGATGACCCAAGTTGTGGTTGTTAGTTGGATGGTGATATATGGTGGCCCATTTGGAGAAGTTTGTCCCAATTGGAACGACTTAACTAGTGATATATATATCCATCTCTTTTCAGCCATTGGGGGGTATTGGTTTGTGTGAGAGAGAGAGAAAAACGTGAGGTTTGGCCAATTTTGGTTCTTCTTCCTTGAGGTTTCAATTGCTACTCTATTTCCTCTTCTTTTGTAGCTTGCAAACCAATCACTAAGTGTATTCTTTGTGGGTGAGTAAACTTGTGGCAACCTAGTGTTAAAGTTATGGGTCGAGCCTCCTTGATTGGTGTCTGTTTAGTTTATTAAATTGAGCCCGGATCAAGATTTCTCGAAAATTTCCGCGACAAATGGTATCAGAGCTTATGTTGTTGAGAAATCTATGATTTTTGGGGTGAAAAAGGGGCTGGAAGTCTACTGAAAAGGGCTAGAAAATCAGTAGGAAACTAGACAGAATTTTGGGAATTTCGAAATTCAACCTGCAGAAACCGTTTTGGTGTTTTTTGGCCAAACCACAAATGTGTTGGAGAAATAGCGACCACCGGTGGACTGTGCAAGCGGAGGTGCACCTGGTTGTCATGCGTGTGGCGGTTGGAGGCAGCGCGTGTAGTCGACAAGTGAAGCCCAAGCGCAGTGACGGAAGTGGCGTGTGGAGGCGCGTAGGAGGTTTTCTGCTGACGATGTCTTAGGCAAAACTTTTTTGGTGGTGTGGCGAACCTTATGGTGGTGTCCATTTTCAGTTTCGGGTGATACGGTGAAAAATTGAACGATTTTGCCATTTGAATTTCGGGTGTAGTTTTGTGTTGCTGCAGTTGCCAGAAGCTTTGGAACGGATAGTGATAGCCCTAAAGCGATGAATTCACATCTCTCGATATTTACGAACCTTTAAACATGACCCTCTCGATATTGTGTCCTTTCTTTTTTATTATTGTAGTTATGTTTATTGTATATGATAACGATTTACTTTTCGCATTAGAAGTTATCGTGTGGGGTGACATTATGATGGGGGTTACCATGAAGAGGTAATCTTTGCATGTTGCTAGACCTATAAATTGCTTGTTAATTATTTGCCTCAAATTGTTCATGAATTTGTTGTCAATTATTTTTCATTATTAGAATTGCCCGCGACTTTAGGAAAGTTTATTTTGACCATTCTGCGTGAATTGTGTCTGTACTTATCTTGTGGTCGTCGTTTAGTTGCATTTTGTATTTTTTGGATTTTTTTGGTAAAAATGAAAACACGTTTTGAGTTGTGCTGTTTTAATGAAAAAATGAAATTTTTTAATTTAGCAGAACGAAAAGTTTTTCCATAAAACTTTTGATGGAAAATGTGGTCTAAGGCAAGTGCGAAAAATAAGATGTGTTTTAACTACAGTAAATTTGGACATTGTGAAATATGTTGTCCTAAAAATGATAATAAAAGGAAAGATGAGGTCAGAGACGATGCGAATGTGGCTATAGGATCGAGTGATGACCTTAGTGAGATTTATTGAGAGTAAACTTAGTTACTGCATGTGTATCCGTGTGTAATCTTTTATACATGTATGTGATTGCTTAATTCTGTTGCATGGTGAGATGTGCATTTCAATGTACTTGATATGTGCATTTGTATTAATTTTGAGAGTAATATGATTACTTTGTGTAATTGTTTGCATAGATAGTGGGTTAAGATGTATTAGCAGTGTGTTGTATGTCTTTTAATGAGATGGAGTATAGATGCCTAATGATACATTGGTGGTTTGTACCGGGAATGTAAAGTGTAACATTTGGATCACGAGCTGAGATGTGATCAAATGTTGAAATCCTTTATATGTGAAGAGATCAGGTGGAGTGTGAGAGAGGCACTCCTATCATTTATGTTAGGTGGATACCGATTATCTACTTAGGTTGGGAGAAGTGATGTGGTGATAGATGATTATCCCAAAAACTTAGGATCTATAGAGGTCTACCAGTTAGACATGGGTTGAGTGATTAGTATAGTGAGTTTGGTGGGCGATGATGTGAGATATGTGTTATCGATGTGTGAGTAACACGGAATGAGATATGATAGGTGTTGTGAGATCTTTTCATAGGGTCATTTATGCATTTGTTGCATATGTGTGACTGTGTGCTTGATTAAATCTGTTGTTTTGTGTGAATACATCTTTTTGAAAAAATCTTCATTATCCTATATGATATCTCAATCGCATATTTATTTGTTCTTGATTGATTACTGTGATTATCTAATTCTAATTGTGTGTTCTTGACCTTAGACCAGATGAGTATTGGAGTAGGTATGATATGTGTTTTGGGTCCAAAACACGAGGTAAGGTCTGTGATTCTAATTTTATTGGTTGCCTTGATTATGCAAGTATAAATCGTGTATTTTTTTTACTTGCAGATTGATTAGGTATCAAGGTGGAGATGGAGATTTGTTAGATTTTTTGATACCTAATAAATCCCGGACGATGATGTTAAACCGATATTTGATAATTTCATATCGACATCTTAGTGATGGCTTGACCCGAAAATAACTTGAGGCCACTGGAAGCAACTTAATTGAGTTAATATTGCTCGTGGTCCAACACTCGTGGATGACCCAAGTTGTGGTTATTAGTTGGATGGTGATATATGGTGGCCCATTTAGTGAAGTTTGGCCCAATTGGAATGACATAACTAGTGCTATATGTATCCATCTCTTTTCAGCCACTGGGGGGTGTTGGTTTGTGAGGAAGAGAGAAAAACGTGAGATTTGGCCGATTTTGATTCTTCTTCATTGAGGTTCTAATTGTTACGCTATTTCCTCATCCTTTGTCGCTTGCAAACCAATCACTAAGTGTATCTTTGTAGGTGAGTGAACTTGTGGCAACCAAGTGTTAAAGTTATGGGTCTACATCCTCGATTTGTGTTTGTTTGGTTGATTAAACTGAGTTCGGATCCAAATTTCTTGAAAATTTTCGTGACACAAATCAACCGAGCAAACAAATATAATAAATTCAATCAGACCAAGGACGAGCACGCGGGAGTGGCAAGTCTCAGGATCATTAATTTTTAAATCGAAGTGTTCAATATCTAATAAAAAATTAAAAAGAATGTGACTTGCATGAAAAGATCGTATGTTGACGATATAAACATAACTAATTAAATGTTTATACCTAAACAATTTTGAATTTTGTACGAGTGGCTTCAAGAAAACATGGTGACTTTTTTCTAGGTCATTTTTTTCGATCAAGTAAGATGGAAGTAATTAGTATTTAACATTCTAGTCACTATCTAATATTAAACAATGTGACATAATTAAACAAAGTGGTCTAAATTGAGATAAAATTGAAGTATAATGATTCAATTGACAAAAACTAAAGTACGGTAACTCAATTGATACAAATTGATTATAGCGATTCAATTGAAAATTTTAATGAAAGTATAGTTACTGAGAATAAAATTAACCCACTTTCACTGACAAATCATTGTGCAGCACATGCTAGGCAAACATATAATTTTATTTATATATTTTATTTTATATTTTGTTTGATTATACATCCTTGAATGTGACATTTTTGGATCTTGGGATCATGTGTGCTTAGTTCTTCACTTTTCTTGATCGTTTTTCATACATAAGTTGTGGGAATTTTCCATTGATTCCAAATTTTAGAATCCACAACTTCTTTACACATATTTGTTCTATTTATTATCGGATTTACTAAAAGATTCGAACTAATTACTTTGGAAATAGAAGTGCCAAAATTCTCGAGTCCTCTTATAAGTTGGAAATCACGCATAATCTAATTCGGGCCCATGCTTGCTTTAGCATGGGCAAAAAATTTTCACAAAACATATAAACGACATTAGTTCATTCGTTGGGGGCAATATCATTGTCTTATCAATATTCGTTCTCATTCCTAATTTATTATTTTTTATAATTCCAAAATGTGCGTTAATTATGATTTCTTGTTCTAAAAAGTAGCAGCAGTGAGTTGAAAAACTAGCTCTTAAAGTGCAAACATGAATTCAAGTCCTATTACAACCTTATTAGCGCAACTTTTAAATACACCCGTTCTTTTTTGCTTGCGATTACCATTATGTTTGATGTAATAAAATCGGATGAAACTAAACTGTACGACTCATAAATATTTCACCAAACACATCACGTGATAGACGGCTATACATTGTTGGATGGTGGGGGGGGGAGGGTATCGGGGGTTGAATAGGGATGTAGGTTGGTCCATGTTTGATAAAGTAGACATTTAAATTCAGGTACATGGGTGGTTGCATAGGATTGAAAAAAAGTGAGGGACAAGAAAAGCAACAAAAAATTCAGGTTCGCACCTTCGCAGGAATGGGAGTTTCATGTCTTCTTATTTTAGTTTGAGTATTCACAACATAGAGAATTAATGATTAGTTAAACAATCCCAAAAAAAATAAAAATAAATAAATAAATAAAATTCATTGAAATGTAATAAAATCGTAATAAATAAGATAAAGAGAAATTACTTGAAATGTCCACTTATTTTATTTTATTTTTTTGCAATTCGAATTATATTGTCAAAATGACCAATTTTAAATGAAACTGCCTAAAATACCCTTTCACGATAAAAATGAATTCAAATTAAAATTAAGAGAAAGCAAGGAAATTTAGGAAGAAATCTAGGTAAAAAGTGGAGAACAAGTATTCATCTTAATATTTTCATGGACCTTAATTTTGAATTAAATTAATTAACTAAATAATAGTAAAGAAGAAATTAGACTTCGTTCATTAAAAATTGAATTAAAATCAGTTATTATATAATAACGAAATGATGAAAGAAATTACCCCTCGTGAAGTTAATATTAGAGTATTTGGGACAAAGATAACACTACCAATTATTCATGAAAAAGATTAAAAAGTCGATACCTTAATTTTATGCGAGCAAAGTAAAAAATAGATTCGCTCAAAGAAAATTTAGAAACAAATGACCATTTATGAATAACAAGGGACTAAAAAAAAATAAATAATAAATAAATAAAATAAAAATACAACATATTATGTTTTTATTTTGTTTTCTTTTTTCCTATTTAATTTGGCCTCTTTTGATATAAAAAAAATGAGAGCACATTTTTGTTCTATAGATTTGAATTTTTACAAAATATAAAATTATATAAACTTATTAAATTAGTTGACGATTCAATGAGACATTAAGAGTTTGAATTAAAAATCAAATCACTCCCTTCAATTCATTATAAGAGTTGTGGGTCGCCACCTCTCATATGGACGGCAAGTGGTCCAAATCCAGATCACTTCATAAAAATATTAATGTTCTAGTTAATGTGGGATCAAATGTACTTTTACAATTCACAAGTCGAAAATTAAATAAATTTTCAAAAATATTTAAAGCTTGTTTGTTATTTTAAATTAAATTAATATCTACAGCATCCAATTCTATTTACAAAAATTGCACATTTACACAGTTAAGCCTGTCATTTATATCGTGGCCGTACATCTTGTTGATTTAATAAAAAATAATATTTTGATATGAAATGCATCAAGAGAGTGCAACCCTACAGGACATTCTTAATGCCTTTACCAAGGTATTTTCAAAACTTTGAATGAGGTTTCACAATAATTTCTTTTTTAGTTAATGTCAAAGATTATAAAGATTTTGATTATATTAGGTCATTTAGATAAGTAGGTTTGCAATACTGTCTAGCTAGGTCATGTACGTTTTGAAGTTGCTTCTTGTAAATAGGTTGTAAAATCGACACGTTTTAGACCGCCTTTGAATTTAGTCCAAACTCTTAACACAAAGGTGGTATAAGCAATTCGGAAAACGTTAACAAAATAATTAAAGGAATATTTTTGAGAAAAATAATAAAAATTTAATGTAGTAACGATCGCTGACTTAAATTTCATCAGTGATTTACACTGATATGATTTGATAGAGATGTGTTCCTCCAACTAATATGTTTTGCTTTACATAAATCAATTGGGTATGTTTTGTTAAGTTTAAAAGATTTGTTCAAAATAAATAAATTTTAATTTTTTTATTAATCAAAATTCAAGTGAGAGATACTAATTAAAATAACAGTAAGCCTCTTGTAAAGCTCACATGGGCATCAAGATAGTTACATGTTATAGAGTTCGAGTCTGCTAAAAGATCTCCCGAATCATTCTCTTGAAGGAAAAAGAGAGTAACGTGAATTCATTAATTTCGAATAGTATGCATTTAATTTTTGTTTATTTAAATACTTAAATATTAGAATACACGTTTTAATAATCTAGTAAACAAGAAATAAATAAATATTTATTGTCGTAATTTTGATAAATAGTTTCAAAATGGAATCATGATTGGTCTACATTATGGTGTACACCCTCATTTACACTCTGTCACATGATAAACTGTCATTTGACAATTTAAAAAAAATTATATTTTCATTTAATTACTTTTTGACAGCAATGCAAGTGTCAACAAAGGTGAAGAAATTGAGCCCTTCAAATCCATTTGCTGCAGTCATGTAGAATTTGAAGTGTCACTTTCCTGAAAGGTTGGTTTCAACTGCTAGTTGCCCAACTTCTTATATTTTGATTTATTGAAAGCATCTTAGACAACTTGATCAAGTGGCCAAACCGTACCATATGTGTTATATTGGTTGGATCCGTCTAATGAAGACACAAAAATAGCTGTAACAACCCATCAACTAGAGGGTTTGTTGATTTATATGAAGTAATTAATAAGCTAGGATGTAAAAGATGTGTAGGGTATGCATAGATGCAGTTATTGAATTCCGTCTGAGAATTGACTCAACTAAGCCATGGGTTACTGGTTTAGATGAGGTGATAAGTGATCATATGGGAGTTGTGGCTGCACAAGCTCATGAATTTAACTTGGAAGATGTAGAAACTCAAGCTCTTCGAGATGGCTATCGAACTAAAATCCCGTGAGTGGACGATATCGTAAACAAGCGATAAAGTGGACTTCAATCTGAGTATCAATTCCAAGCTAAGTATTAAATTAGTTTATTTAATTAACTAATGATGCATTTGATTGTCAGTATGAAATTTGCATGAAAAGAAAATAAATTCTAAGGTCTGTTTGATATTACAACTTTTTCATGGGAATATATTTCATTTTCCTACTTTTAACATGTTTGATTGCAAAAATTTTACCTGGAATTCGTTTTCCAGCCATTACACTTATGCTCCTCTTTTCCTTGCAATCAATGAATTTGTTTTCCTTTTGTTTTGGTTGTTTTTTATTTTTCAGCTTTTTTTTATTATTTCACAATTGGGAAAAATTCTATAGACACAATGATAAAAAAATTTATCACTTTAATTGAAAATTTTAATGCAATACAAAGTCAAATGAAAGGTATTCGGTATGATAAATTTTTTTATTTATTTATTTTTAAACAAATTCCAGACCCAATGGTAAAAAAATTTATTATTTTAATAGACAATTTCCATGAAAAATAAAGTCAAACGGATACCAAACTTTCAACATTTTCCAAGTGGAAAATTATACCAATCAAACACAATTAATTACAATTCACAGTAAAACAAATTTTAGGCAATTCAATTCCATGTAATTCATTTTTTTCCATCCAAATTCAACATTCGCAATCAAACGGACCCTAAGCAATTGAAGACTTAGACAACACTTATTTGGACTGGAAGATCAATGTTCCTACATTATTTAATAATATCTCTCGGGTAGAATTAAATATATTCTCAAATAAAATCCTACTATATCTTTGCGAAGGATTGTTATCGATTTTATATCCTGTAAGTATGTGGATCGTAATAAGTAATAAAGTTGACCTAAGAGTTTGGATATCGTTTCTACGAGAACTACTATTTAACTGTTGATTAAATTATTTCTAATTTCAATTTGATTGAAAACAAACAGAACGTGTTACTTTCTCCTTTTGTGATTTTTTTTTTTTAATTTTGAATGTAGTAAAACAATTAAAGTCAATTTTTTATATGATTAGGATTTATGAATCCACCACCATAACTATCCCCTTAATCTCAATTACCAAATTCTATAGAACTGATTATGTTTACTCGGTCGAATTCTTCTAACAAATTCAACTTACATCTCTCGACTTCAAATTGATTCTATTTAATTAAATCAATTTTATATTTTTATGTGAATCCAGATACACCTTAGTTAAACGCATTAAATCTTTAAGAATCCATGTAACGACCGCATTAACTAATACATGTATCTCTACAATTTTATACTAGGTCCAGATTTTTACTACGTGGTTTAGACAATAAATTATTGCTCACAAAATCAATGAATTAGTAGCCAATTAATCCAAGCATTAAGATTGGAAGTAAAAACAATTGACAAAATCAATTTGGAGATTTAAATTTTTTAATTAAAATTAAGGTTCAAAATTATGTTACAATAATTCATCCTAACTAAATACTTAATTACCCATCAATGAGAGAATAAAAATACAAAAAAGAATTAAAAGTACATCGTTGGGTATAAAGGAAAAATGGGAAAAAATGAATAACCTTAGCTTCTTACAATGAATCTCCTAAACCTTGGCTTGAATGTATGTGTATAATGAAACTTTACATGCTCCCTTTAACTGTTGTATGCCACTTTTGAAATTGTTGTTTGAAGAAAAATTCTCATAAGAGCACATCACCATCATCTAAGTCAGGATCAATCATTGTATATTTTTGCTGCTCTGTTGCTTCTTTTCGTTCTTTGTCAATGAAACGGAGAAAAACAAGTAGATTAGCTGAAAAAGAAAAGGAAAGAGATAGCAAACGAAAGTAAGAAATAATTTAAATCAATATTAAATAAAAATTGTCACCGACAATGGAACCAAATACTTGTTGATTTTATATCCTACAAGTGCACGGATCGTAACAAGTAATAAGTGGATCTAAGAGTTCGGATATTACTCTCATGAGGACTAGTATTAACCATTGATTAAATTATTTCTAGTGTCAATTTGATTGAAAACAAATAGAATGTGCAATTTTCTCTTTTTGTAATTTTTTTATTTTAAATGTAGTAAAACAATAAAAGTTGATTTTTTATATGATGGTTTAAGTGTTAGGATATATGAGTTCATCATTACAATCCCCTTAATCTTAATTACCAAATTCTATACAATTGATTATGTTTATTTGGTCGAATTCTTCTAACATATTCAATTTATTTTTTCGAGTTCAAATTGATTCTATTTAACTAAGTCAATTCTATATCTCCGTATGAATTCAGATGCACCTTAGTTAAATGCATTAAAACTCTAAAATCCATGTAACAGTCGCATTAACTAGAAAATGCATCTCTACACTTTTATATTAGTTCCCGATTTTTACTAAGTGGTTTAAACAAATAATGCTGTTCATTTTGCTCTTCCATTGGTGATGGGAATCATCTCACTATTTGGTATTTCTTTGACCCTCTCCCTCCATTACCCCTTATATCGGTTCTTTGGCTTAACCATTGGTGAAATCTTACAAGATCAATACGACGAATGCATCAATGTTGGATTTGCTAGTGGTGAGATATTATTTGAGATCAGGCTGGATGTTGCATTCGAGCATTCTCATCTTCTTATGGTGATTGTCGTATTTTGAATTCTGAGCTGCGATCTATCTTGGATGGAATCTTACTTGTTCAACAACTTGGACTATTGGACCTTTGAATAGAGGACTCCTCTTCGACTATGAACTGCATCACCTCGTGGTGAAGGATTGTAATTTTTCCAGATCACTCTTAGATTTATCACATATCAAATCTTATTCGATAGAGATATGATTTGTCACATATATCGTGAAGAGAACCATGTTGCAGACTCATTAAGTGATAAAAATAATTTGTGGAATTAACATTAAAATTCAAAATGTGTCGAGTCATCCAACCTAGGGACGACTACCCACGTCTAGAGCTGGGGCAGACAACACTTGGTTGTAGGATATGCAACTCACATAAGTAGCAGAAGCCTCTATTTTAAAGAAAAAGGGTTTAAGAAAAAAGACGAAGTAAAATTCCATATCAAGCTTAGTTCATCTTGAGAATTTGAGCTATTTTTAGATTCGTTTAGATATGGTGAGGAAACCAACATATAATGAGAGATTTTTTATTTATTTGATGTGGAATTCGTGTTGATCCCAGTGGAAGTAGGAAAATTAAGTTCTATTCTAAGTAATATATGAAAAAAAATTAATTCTCATTTATAAAATAATTATAAGTTAAATCCGAACAGCCTGAACCATGCAAGTGAATTGTGCAAAAATTAGATAATTTAGATATGCCAACTTTAGCCCAACACACCTGATAAAGACTTGTTCAAGTCAAAAATCCTGGAAACAGTTTGTCAATCTTAAGCATATGTTTTGGACTCAAAATCTTTTAAATCACATTTTTTTTTAAAATTTATTTTCAACCGTATAAAATTCACATATTTGATAATTTTACACGTAAATTTAAAATTTTTTCTTATTTTTTGATTAAATATTTTTCAAAAAATCACAATTTCAAAATGTATTTTTTCTAAAAAATGGAGCTGAAGGGGGCTAAATTTATTGAAAAGAAAATGAACTCCGACGCAGTACGGTGGCCGTTGGAGAAGGCGCACATGACGGCGGCATCTCCAAGGGTCGACAAGATCCAAGCAGGAATCTCGCCGTAGAAAATTGCAAAAATCACCATCACGTGCGGCAATGTACAACCCCAATGCATTACACAAATATCACAGCTGCATCTACACACTTGTAACATTCTTACTTCCAGACAAATTTGACCAAATTTCCTATTCAAAAGATGACTAGAATTAATGAGAAACATCATCTCCCATTCACTGCTGACAAAAACATACAATACGTGCATAAATAATGCTATACTCCGAGCAGACATTGCACGATACTCACTTCGGCTATAGTATATTTATGTACCATAATTTCTGTCAATTTCATCTAAGATCAATACAAACCCCACAATAATACATAGTGAACTACCAACGACAATAATGTTCGTAGTATGGAAAGTCAGAGGACACAACCCTAAGCTTGATGGGAAGTACACTTTTAGTGGCATGCCCTTGGAATAATCATATCGAAGTAATCACGGTGCCAAATAATCAACTATGGCTTGAACGCAACAACAACATTTATTAGTACCTTGACTTGCCATTCATATTAACCAATGGCAAAGTGAAGATGGCTCTTGAGTTGTTCAAATACCCACGCAATGTAAAAAATGATTAAAATGACAATGGTGATATTGAATTCCTCGATCCTTACATAATAATCTTCGATCCTTCATAATTGGTGAACTATCGTATACGCAACTATCTTTCACCTCGAATTCTTTTCAACCTCATTAATGTAAGCATCAGAGTATCTTTGATTATTACAACCTTTTTTTTTTTAATGGCCAAATTAACTAATTGATTTGTGTGAGACGGGAAAACACCTTGAAACCCTTGGAGAAAGTTGGGTCAAAAGTGCCAAGTAATCTTTTCACATCAACTGATCAACATATCCATATGTCCACACACACATAATTAATGCAAAGTTTACACACACCACATGTTTGATGAGGACCCAAAGATTTCCATCCATATGCATGTTATTATGCAATCATAGTCATTGGTCAACAATGCCATACTTTTTTTTTTTATCTTATTTAAGTATTAGCTAGTATCTTACTAGCTTTTTTGGTAAAAAGTTAAGAATAAAATTAGCCGTGAAATCAATCATCAAGAAGTTTTAAAATTATAATACTAATCACTACTCGGTATCTAATAAAATCTTCAAGTAGTTTTTTAATATTGTTCAGTAGTTAGTATCAATTTTCTCGTGGTTGGTTTGCATTAAAAATAAGGAGAATTAATATAAAACGACATGTAAATTGTATATAGTACTAATATTTAAATGACAAGGATAATAACATAACATGCGCTCGCGTGGATAGACTGACACAAAGTGGCCCGCAGAATTGCTTATAATCAAACAAAGTTACTTAAAAGTTATAATCAAGCAAATTTCTATTAACCAACTTGAACTATTAATCCCAATTTGGCTGTTTGGGGGACACAAAGAGGAGGAGAGTATGGCGTATCTTCCCTACTTCTTGCCCCCACCCCACCCCACCCCACCCCCTCTATCTTGAAGACTCTATTTAAAAATCAAGAATAGCCCACTGCTTTCTCCCATGCACTTTGTCTTCATCGCCACCTCCAACACTACTTCTCTAGTATTTGCATTTCATTGTTTCTGCTCTTTCACGGCTCCCTTATCTCTCTGTCTATAACTTGTTTATAAACAGATTATCCCTTCCATCTTGTGCAGAATTACACTCAAGAAATACAACTTATAAGATAACTTTTCTAACACTTAATAATTTTTTTTTTTACATTCTCCATTTAGTTAACCTGACAATGTCTAGCAGAAGATCACGTTCGAGTCAGTCAGGAGTTTCCAGGATAAGTGATGATCAGATCGCCGATCTTGTGTCCAAGTTACAGCAGCTTATCCCTGAGATTCGCACTCGACGTTCAGACAAGGTACTACATTGGTATTTCCTAGTTCTTATATGTGTGTGTGTGTTCATCTAAGTGATTCTAGGTATTCTTATTTTTTTGAGGCCTTCATCATTTTCATTAGTAGATAAGTCGGGTCATGCTCGTGCCCACAAGGCTGCAAGATTCATTTAATTCTTGTGGATCCATTTAACCTCCAATTTCAAGTGTGGGACTCTAAGTTCCCCATGTATGGCTGCATTGAACTTAATCATATATATTGTTTACTGATTGTCTGAGTCGCAAACCGCCTACTATTGGGTAGTCCATACGTGTATTAGGGCCACCCTAATCTCCAACATTTTTTTTTGTGACTAGAGACGAGTGAGATCCTGTGTACACTTCTGTTAAGTGGATGTAGCTATCACATCAATGGAGCTACCACTATTTAATTTGCCTTTGAGTTTTAGCCTCAACTCGGATACAATTTATCAAAGTCAAATATTAATTTCAAAATACATTATTGTTATAATCATTATTATCCATATATTTTGTGGGATCTTGATGAAGTGCATAAGGATTTAGAATTTATGATGAAGCGAGATCGCAATGCAAAATAATGATTTCATGATAACTTCGGATTTGTCCGTTTTTTGCGAATTGGTAGTCTAATTCGATTGGAAACCGGTTAATGATCACAACACAGCACCTTCGGCTCCGACGTACGTCGAATTTTGGGCAAATTCCGTCGTTTAGGCCCTCGATTAAGCATTTTTGTCGTTTATTTTTTGTCGTTTATGGTAATTTTTATTTTGGTAATATCTTATTCAATAAAATTCGGATTTATATTCCGTTTGTTGGAGACGATCCTAAATTTTAGGAGTTTCGATTTAAGTTGTTATCTCGAATTTTTCCATTTATGGAAAAATATCGTTTTTTTATTTTTATTATTTATTTTCTGAATTTTGCTAGAGTTTTACTATTTAAAGCATTGTAAACCTTTTGAAACCGCAGTTTTTGAATTGAATCAAGTTTTTCGTGAATTTTTCTCATCTTTGTGAGATTGTTCATCTTTCCTATAATCTTCCGCTACGTCAGATCCACTAATAATCTTTTTTTTTTTTCTATTTATAAATCATTTATAAATTTGTTCAATTCATTACCTACATGTTTGTGATCTTTGTTTCGCTTCATATAGCTCTCATAATTGAAATTGTAAATTAACTCCAAGCCCTAACACCCTATAAATATTAACTTCTTTGCTTCTTATGTGTATTTGATTTTCTGTTTCTTATGGCTATTCATTATTGCAAACTCTTAACTAAACAGTCAGGGCAATATTGTTGGCATCTTCTCTTAAGGAAATTGACTATATATAACATTAAGGAATATTTCCAATCTTATTATTTGCATATGGCAGGTATCGGCTTCGAAGGTCTTGCAGGAGACTTGTAACTACATTAGGAGTTTACACAGAGAGGTCGATGATCTGAGTGATAGACTATCAGTGCTTTTGGAATCAACCGATGGTGATAGTGCTCAAGCAGCCATAATTAGAAGCTTGCTACTGTGATAGCAAAACTTTTGCTTCTTCAAATTTTGTGTCATTGGTATCTAGGGTTTGGTCACTGGATTAGGCCAAAGTAAGAGTTTTGCTTGGGCTCCATGGTTAATTTGCATTTCTAAGTCATGTCTGAATATGTATAAAATAAAAGGATTTTTGTACCTATAGCTATGTTCTTTCCAGTTCCGAACCTATGCATATGACTAGTTTCGTGGAACAAGTATTTATACTACCATGTGCAAAAGAAAATTGAATTCTCAATTTTTCATTGTACCTAGAGAAATAGAAGAAAAAAAAAATAATAAAAATTTCATCCTCAACATATTGAGAAAACATTTCTATGGGAGCGGTTTGCCTTTGCGGAACAATTTTTCACTATTGTCCGGTAATGATAATAGTGACATCAATTTTTGGGATGCGATATAAAATTGATGAATTTCTTGATTTGTCATTATACCTCAAGAAGTCCATCTTACGTACTAAAAGTTGTAGATATTTTTTGCATGACTGAATCATCTTGCGACATTATTTAATGACTTTCCCTCGTTATTCTTGTCTTTTTAAGTGGGGGCAGTGGCTGAATGGTGGGGGGTCATGATCCACCAATTTTCTGATACTTTTTTTTTTAATATAAAAAAAAAAATATCAACGGAAGATTGTGACATCTCTCCAGCTCATTTCTCAAATTAGGGATGACAATGAGAAGCGTCGGCGATTTCCACCTCCGTCCCGTTGAGCATTTTTGTTACCTTACCCCATCTCCATATCCGAATAAAGCATGTTCGGGTCGGGGGCGAGGCCCCTGCCCCATTTATCGTCCCATTTTTTTATTTTTTATTTATATTTAATTTTTATGTCTTTATTTAGTAAATATTATTACATTTTTACTACTTTGTTAAAATCAACTTATATTTTCTTTAAAAATGATGATAAATTTATTATTTTTGTTCGATAAAAAATTTAAATTTGAAATTAACTTCAAATGGGACTGGTAGCGGGACAGAGACTATGTTTCCCGTACCCACTTCGGGGTAATAACCCTCACCCCGCCTCGTTTAGCTGGTTAGGCCCCACGAATATTGGGTTGAACGATTTTGTTTTGCCATCCCTATCTCAAATCTCTGCAATTGTAGTCTTTAGATAGAGTTTTCCAGGAAGTGAATTGAGTTTTCAGTTTGTTGGTTGACTTCTTTATATTTGGAGTTTTAGGATCGATCTTCTCTATAAAAAGTCGGGTTTGAATTAGCTAAATGAGCTATATAGATTGGGAAAGGGAAATGGCCTCTCAGGTGGAATTTAATGAAGAAGATGAAACTTAAGGGGCCTGTGGGCTTTGGAGCAGAAGCTTGGTTAGCCTATGGTTGAGGATGCTGGAAGACATAGAAATATGTATAGAGAAAAGGTAAACAAAAATTTCTCTCATTTTTCACACATATATATATATATATATATATATGTATTTATATATTGATGAAATATCATCAGCGAGTTACAATCTACAATTGCTTAATTTGCACTTGTTGAGATGTTTTTTTCCCCCAATACATAGAACAACAAACTGAAACACCACTTTTCCTTATAAATGTCGTGATGTAGGATCAATTGAAATTTAAACTAGGAATTCATAACAGTAGAAGAAAAAGAAACAGAAGAAGAAGAAAGCAAGAAGCCAGTGAGGAAGGAAAAAAAACGTGAAGGGAAAAGGGAAAAACATTGTAATCGCCAATCGAAATTTTATTCAATCATTAACTAATTCAACAACAATGAAAAATTCAATAAATAGTAAAAAAAACCATATTAGTGACGGGTTTGGGCCAACCCACTACTACAAGACCAATAATAATAAAAACATAATTAATAAAATCAACAATAAAATAGATCGTGATGTCCGCTTCAACTCTTCAGGGGTGGAAGAAAAACTCGACCATGTCGAGTGAATAAAATCATAGGAGGCTGCAATCAATTGCCCAATCATAAACTAAGAGGTTGAACGAGCTTCTTCTGACGTCCATAAAAGCGTGTCAGTGGTGGTCTAAATTTGGTGTCCCCACCAATGCCCCCTGAATGTATGGAAAGAGAATTGGAAAAATGAATATCTTACTGACTCCGATAGAGCTCCAATAAGTTTGGGTCAAGCTGCTGCAGTATCTCTCTAGTAATCCATGTGCAATTAGACTTAGGCCGATCAACCCAATGAACAAGAAAGCGTTGAACCTCTCTATCTTTAGTCAACACAATCTGTTCATATAAACTAACATCAATTTTATCTTTGCGCGCTAGGAAATGTGCATTGGGTTAGAATTGACAAGAGATTTATGGTCAATGTCCACAGGTAGAAGATGATTATCAGTGGGATTGAAATGACCTTTATAAGCAAATAAATCCTCAACATTGAAAGTATGGTGATAGCCAAGACATGGCAGAAGTCAAGAACATATGCATTTGGGCTAATTTGCTTTAAAATTTTAAAAGGATCAGCTCTACGAGCTTGCAATTTAGAGGCGGATATTTGTAGTCGTCACTTCGATAACATAATTCCTAATATTAAAATCAATGTTTTTTATGCAAATCAGCTCGATGCTTCAGCTGACATAGACATTTTAGCATGTGGGGACCTCGAAATGAGATCTAAAGGCTTCCTAGGCTTAAAATCATTAACTGTTATATGCAATTTGAGCTATAGGACGAATTAAATCCCAATTTCGAAGGTTTTCTTGGACCAGACTTCTTAGTAAGTTACCAAGACTACAGTTAACCACTTCCGTTTGGCCATCCGTTTGTGGGTGATAGACAGTAGAAAATTTCAACTTTGTACCAACATTGTGCCATAACGTTCTTCAAAAGTGACTAGTGAATCGAACAACCCTATCTAACACAATGGTTTTGGGGAGGCTATACAATTTTACAATTTCATTAAAGTACAATGTGGCAACCTTGGACGCATGTGAGGTTATGCTACATGGATAAAATGAACCATTTTTTAGAAACGATCCCCTACCACTAAAATAGAATCATGTTTCTTCGGGGTATGTGGAAGTCTTAACACAAAATCTATACTCAAATCTTGCCAGGGGCAATCAGGAACTGGAAGATGTGTGTATAGACTAGTGTTTTGCCTCTTTTGTTTGGCCAATTGACATGTGTTACAGGTACTAACTATCTTTCTTTAAACTAGGCTAAAAGAATTGACGTTCAATCTCCAATATGGTCTTATCTCGCCCAAAATGACCGGCTAAGCCCCCTACATGAATTTTCCATACTATGAAGTCACGCACTGAAGTTGGAGAGATGCACAATTTATTGGCTTGAAAAAGGCAACCCTCCTCAAGGCGAAAGTCAGCCGTAGTATCCGACTGTCCTCCTTGCAAATCAAGAAAGATATGCTTAAAATCAGGATACGTATCGTAATCTTCCTTAAGTCGCTCAAAGTCTATGACATTAACGTTCATAATTGACAAAAGGGAAATATAACAACTTAATGCATCAGCCGCTTGGTTCTTAACTCTCTTCTTATGTTTCAAAACAAAAGAATAGGCCTGCAAATATTCAGAACAGCAACCGTGCTTAGAATTCAACCTTTTCTGGGTGGTGAGATGACGGAATGCCTCATGGTCCGAATAAAGAACAAACTCTTGGAGTAGCAAATAATGACACCATATGGCAAAGCCTGCACAACTGAGTACAATTCCTTATCATAAGTCAAGTATCATTGTTTGGCATTGTTCAACTATTTACTAAAATAAGCGATAGTGTGGCATTCTTGACTAAGGACTCTACCTATTCCTACCTCGGAGGCATCACACACAACCTCAAAAACTTTGGCGAAGTCAGGAAGGCGC